>NW_019059645.1:493585-508974 GCF_000696155.1 Zootermopsis nevadensis | reverse complement strand
TGCTGTTGATAAGACAGGACCAAGTTAAAATGCAGTTAGACCTGTTTCTAGTTTGTCTGTTGCTTTGTACCATCTGCATTATGGCTACTAATACATATCGTGTGTGTGTGTGTGTGTACATAATTATGTTCATTGTATAAATTATTCTTTAGGAGGTAAAGCCTGTGTATGTGACTTCCTTGGTTGGCTGACTCAAATCTACTACAGTGTTATGCTCTTGCATGTTGCAAATTACAATTATGGCTCAAGTGTTATGTCATAGTCAGCTGTGTGAATTCTTAAATATATGACTGAAACATGAATTATGTAGATTACAAGTGCAACTTGTGTAAAGCAGTATGTTGGTTGAATGTTTGGCGATTTAACATTGCTGTTGTAACAGTAATTGAATCAGTTGGAAAGATTAATGTGAATGGAGTGTAGGTAAGGATTCAGAAGGTGTTAGTCTTAGCATATATTTGTAAAGACTGATGAAAATTGGACATAGTAGGGGGTAGTCCAGTTGAGTATGTCCCATGTGCAAGTAATGAATGTTGCTGCACCAACCTGTACCTGTTATCTGGTCTTTATTATGATATCATGCTGAAATGTTATTAATTACCCACAAGTTACACAGTGTCACAATCCAGTAGACCGCAATTCACATTTTTACCATTGTGAAATCTTCAGCTCTCAGATGCTGCATAAATTAACTGGTCTAATAGCACTAGTAATTAGTAATTTAGTCATAGTAATTTAAATGGTTTGGTCAAAATTTATCCTTGCCTCCGATTCCATGTTGCCTTTGGTATGGCAATGAGTGGAAAAGAATTTGGTATGGATAATTGCATTCAGTGGATGGGTATAACAGTGGCTTGACACGTTAGTTGAAGTGTTGCCTGGTGTGTGCCAGGGACGGGGTGGTGTTGAGTTCCGCAACAAGACAAAGTCTGTTGCCAAGGTTGCCAAGGTGCTGGGAGAAAGCAAGCACAACCTCAACTCTCATCGCGGGCACACTGAGGAGGTAAGTTGTCACTTTGATTTACACTTATTTGTATACATATTAACATATGAAGTTATGTTAAAATAACAAAAATTACAAACATTTTGGATGGATTTACACTTCAACAACCCTGAGGAAGGAGGTAAGTGATTGGTTTTCATTTTCTGGCGAAACAGCTCTCCATACTCAGGTAGGAGGCTGCGTGATAAGAATAACAGGATGTTGACCTGTAAATAATTATTTGCTCCCTGTGTCTTGTTGTTGTATCCTTTGGTGAAACTGAAGTTTTAAAGGAAAGAGATTTAATGATTTATGACTTCAGCTTTTGGGTGAAAGCCATGTCGAATGTTTGATGTTAACCTGCATTTTGGCAAACATTGCGGTTGCCATTTTAAAGGTGGGTAAATGGTGACTGCAACATTTATCGAAACGTTGGTTAGCGCCATACGTCTCGCCCAAAAGCCAAAGTTATATGTTGAACTCCAGCGAAAAGCTATGGACAATTTTAAATGATGTTTTGGAGAGTGGCAGAAAAAGGAAGTTTCAGCCGTGTTAGAAATCAAACCTTTGTCATGTAGCCAATAGTTTATTTTACTGAAGTCTGCAAGATTTGTAACGTTCCTAGAAATGAAAAGTGTTTACTGTTATAATGTTACATTATAAATTATGAAATTTTGAACAATGTAACTCGTATTTTTACCAGTATAAATGTCTCTTTGTAGGTTGAACTTTGTGTGAAGATCCTTAGTGATATAATGGAGCTACTGTTCCGTAGTGACATTGGACCAACAGTTGCAGATATAAAAGATATCATGCTTACTGTCCTGCGAACCGTAATCCAGACCACAATATCAATGGACCGGGAAAGCCCTTTAGTTGTGAGTTGTTCTTATTTGTTACGAATTCAATCCTAGAACAAGTTACTGACAGATGACAAGAGACTGGTGCTTGTAAGAAAATATACATTGCATACAGAAACTGTTCTGCACTTATGTAAAGTGTGTTTGCTTTTCTCTTCCTATAGACACTTTCTGGATGTTGAAATTATTTTTATGAAATTTGGTTGTTTAATGTCTGATGATTTCTCTGTGGACTTTTTTTCTTCTTTCCCTGCCTTTATTAGAATATGTAGATTGGGCTCCCAGACATTTAGTGCATGATCATATAGCTGCCATTTTAATATTGCTATAGCTCAGTCAGTATAGTGACTAGCTACGGGCTGGACGGCCGGGGTTCGATCCCCGACGGGGGCAGAGGAGTTTTCCTCTAGCCTCTGCGTCCAGACCGGCTCTGGGGCCCACCCAGCCTCCTCTACAATGGGTACCGGGGTCCTTTCCCGGGGGTAAAGCCGGACGGGGCGTGATGCTGACCACTCACCCCCATCTAGTGCCGAGGTCAAGGAAGAGAAGAGCTATACCTCCACTCACCCCAAACGCCTACATGGCGTATAGTGGGACAAACTTTACTTTACTTATAAAAGTAGAACATTATAATTCAGTGTACTCATATGTTTAATTATAAAATCTTATTCTTCACATTTCTTTTAGTCTATAATATTATGAATCACGAAACCTTTTTTCTCTTCCAGGGCCGACTGGTAGCTGTAATGATAGCAATTTTCCGGCAGATGACAGGGCATCATTTTGAAGTGTACATAGATCACTTTATAACAATTACAGACCTGCTTGATTTTCTTATGGAAATCTTACTTGTATTCAAAGACCTGGTGTCAAAGCCTGTTTATCCCAAGGATTGGTGTGAAATGATAATGCTACAGAACAGGTAAATCAGTTACTTTTATTCCTGCTAGATGCATTGAAAAATTGTTACAGATACATCTGTTTTAGATTTTGGTAGCCAGTTTCTCAAAAAAAAAAAAAAAGATTATATTTCTTAGTTTGGACTTAAATGTAAAATAGTAATTCATATTGTACAGAATGGATTGAAATTAAATGTTCTTTATATAATTTAGCAGAAGACACTGTTATTATATGTAATTAAAATTAATTAATGAAAATGGCAGTTCTTTTAAACTTCCAACTGTTGCATATTGTACATGCAGATAGTTTGATATTAAAACTGTTTGTATGACTCTGCTATCTAATGCTTTCTGTGCTAATTTTTATTTATACGCACACCCATCTTCTGTTAGTGTAATTTTGTAATTCTTTGCCAGCAGAACATGGAAGTTAAATACCTCTGATACCGCAAACTGCCACCAAGCCTCCTATCCAGTGGGTACCAGGGTCCTTTCCCAGGGGTAAAGCATGGCCAGGGCGTGATGCTGACCACTCACCCCTAGCTAGTGTCAAGGTTAAGAATGGGTAGGAGCTATACTGCCTCTCCCCCCAAGTGCTTACTTTACTTTTTACTGCAGACTGCCATTGGACATAGTCCTGAGCCAGTTCTGTCCATCACCCATCCTTTCAATTTACATCCTACCTCTCTTAGCTCCATATTAATATTATCCTCAGTTTTCCAAGATCCAAAATTCTGTATCATTTCTTGTGTCCCCCTGCATGTCCAGCCCATTGTATTTGCAATATAAGGCGGTATGTATATAAATCATGATGTTTCTTATTAGGGAATGTCTTAAATTGTTTACTGATTTTTATCCTTGTTGATTTTGGTCTTCTGGGTAGTAAAACTGTGTGGACATGCAGGTAGATACCATTTCCTCTTCCATCTTCATGGCAGTAATTGTGTGTGAAGTTTTGATTTTACGTAATTTGTTGCAGTGTAATTCTCAAGTCTCTTCGTTTCTTCTCGCACACAATTCGTGACTACTTCTTCCAACCCTTTGAGCACCAGGCATGGAACAACTTCTTCCATTGTGCTATTGCATTCCTTACTCAGCCAGCGTTGCAGTTGGATGTCTTCAGCCAAAACAAGCGTGCGCGAATAATTGGGAGGTATAAGGACATGCGCAGGGAGACTGGTTTTGAGATACGCAGCATGTGGTTCAACCTTGGTAAGTGTAGGAACTTTGTGCGTAGCTGACAAATCTATCTCTCTCACGTGACATGAAACTGAATATATAAAATAGCCTTAACTTGATTAATCACTGCAGTCATGTAGCACATTATATTATATACTCTTTAATCTTTATCAGCCTTGCTTCATGACTTATGTGCAGTCAAGCGACCATGTGTTGCAGTAAAAGTACCTCTAAACTATTAGTGTGGAGTTGAATTCTGACTGGAAGCCCAGTAAGTAGTGTGGTACTTTAATCCCTTGTTCCTTGTATGATAGAGGTTAATTGTATTTTGTTGCCTCAGGTCAGTACAAGATTCAGTTTGTGCCTGGATTGGTTGGTCCGTTCTTGGAGATGACCTTAATTCCAGAGACTGAATTAAGAAGAGCAACAATTCCAATATTCTTTGACATGATGCAGTGTGAATTTTACTCTTCACGAGTAACAAGTGAAAGCTTTGGTGATACCAAGCGTAACACTTCAAACATCAAGGCCCACTTCTCAGAGGTACGACATCATCATTACCATGGACTGTGGTGGATTAGGCTCTGTTATCTGTTGCTAAATCCTGTCTAGAGGCAGGTGGTTTTAAATTCTTCTTCATTCGAGTGATTTGTCTTGGAATCTTTGATTTTTTCAGATGTGCGTATTTTCTCATTGATCTGTTCGTTTATTTATTGTCTTGTAAATGGCCTATAAACCTCGGCTTTCAGCTACAGTAGTCGCTAATACTTATTATAATTTCAGTTTGAGAATGAAATGATTGCCAAGCTAGACATTCTGGTGGAAGGGGGGCGTGGAGATGAGCACTATAAAGAACTGTTCGGAGAAATTATGCTGGATCGTTGTGAAAACCATTCCACTATGAAGGATCAGGTATGATACGTAGTTTTCCATTATCATCACCATCATCCATTGATGTTTCTGCCATTTTAGTTTGTCTTATGACAAAGCTTTCTTCAATAAATACTTCCCTTGTAATTCACTAAAGGTTAATTCATTATAAGAACACTACATTGGACTTTGGCCATATACACAACATTTTGAAAGTTGACTATACTTTTGTCTTTTGGGGATTGCTTATCATTATACTGACACCGACACTTGTGACTTTTGTTAATAATATATGAAAAGTGTCGGTATCATGACAACTGATCGCCTGAAGATGGAGTACAGTCAACTCCTAAAACACTGTGTATATCAAATATACCTCAGACAATAGACTGTGTCCTACACAGTGTTCCTGTGATTTCTCTTGTAGGTGTCCACTTTTTCTGCATTTAATTTTATACATCTTCCCTCGCTTGATGTTATCGCCTTCATGATTCACTTTGTGTGGTGGTAATTAGTTCAGTGTCTTCATTTTCTGTGCCCTAAAAGAAATCCTGTTGTCATTCATTCATAACGTGTTAGTACCTTTCCATAATGTGATCAACGTTGAGTACCATGTTGCCATATATTGTATGTTGTCCAAGTTTCAGAGGGATTATTTCTTGTTCATTATTAGTAGTCTGTACAAACTTATGTACTGCTGCTTGTAACCTGATAATAAATTGGAAAAGAAAAATGAAAAGTATTAATCTGTGATATGGAACATTTTAGTGCTAGCAATGCAGTTGAATAATCTGTCATGATTTTTAATGACAGAATTAACAATATCGATGTTCTGACAGATTGTTGATGGAAAGGAATATTACAATGATCGTGTAGAATTGTTTGTTGCTAGACTTGGTTGCTGGATCCCACAGGTGGGATGGGTCGTCATGTATCCTGCCCTTAGTATGTTAAATGTTACATACTGTTTGAATTTATGTTATTTTTATGTTATAACAGGGTATAAAGTTTGTAAAAACTGTGACTCGTCTGATGGAGCGATTGCTGGAGTACCGTTTTATCATCACAGATGAGAATAAAGAAAATCGCATGAGCTGCACTGTCAATCTTCTTGTGAGTATGCGTTATTGTTGTTTTATTCTTGAACTGCCTGTATTGTTCGAGTTAAAGAAAAAACAGGTTAATGCGAATAAGATGCAAAGCTAGAATGCCAAGTAACTGATATTCAGATTCCCACCAAATAGAAGGATTTACACTTTGGTGGACACTGGCATTTGACGTTTGAGTCATTGAATCATATTACTGTAAAAACAAAAATTGCAGTAATTTTGAATTGGAAATTCCGTATTGTTAATTCTTGTAGTTTCACATTTTATAATTATTACACCTTTTCTGTAAGTCTCTTATTAGTAACTTGGGCAGAATGTTTCATTTCATAATATAAGTCTTCTCTAGTTTAACATGCAATTTCACACAAATTAGATAATAATCTTTCAGACATGTTTTTTTTTTATTTCTCATGACACAGGACTTCTACAGTGAGATAAACCGCAAAGAGATGTATATCCGCTATGTAAACAAACTGTGTGACTTGCATCTGGAGTGTGACAATTACACAGAAGCCGCATATACACTGAAGTTGCACAGCAAGCTGCTCAACTGGTCCGATGCTCCCTTGCCTCCTTTGTTGAAGAGCCATAAGTACCTTAAGTGTCAGACACACAGAGACCTCAAGGAAGCATTATACTATGACATCATCAACTATTTTGACAAAGGAAAGGTGAGATATTGCTTGTATTTTCATGTAAACTTTTACGTGTATTCTGTCTGCCAATAGCAAAACATTGTGCCTGATTAGGTAGTACTCTTGCTACATATTTTGGAGACCCTGCATTCAGATCTGGGCCTGGACGCTGACTATCATGACTGAGATTTTCAGTGCAAACATCTTTAGTTGATTACCCTTTATTTAAAAGACATCAGAAGTTCTGGAAATTCATGTTTTTAGATGTGGGAGTGTGCTCTAGCCGTGTGCAAGGAACTGGTGACGCAGTGCGAAGAGGAAATATTTGATTACATACAGTTGAGCTCACTTCTGAAGAGAATGTCACAGTTCTATGACAGCATAATGAAGCAGATTAGACCAGAACCAGAATATTTCCGTGTTGCTTACTATGGTCGAGGCTTTCCAGCTTTCCTGCAGAACAAGGTATGTGTATGACTAAAGTACATAAGTGGTAGCTTTCAGAATGTTTTAGAACAGAAGCCATGTCTAAAGAATTGTTAAGATAGACTTAACCTCAATCTTCATCATATTAAATGACGTCCATATTTCTTCAGGTGTTTATATACCGTGGTAAAGAATATGAACGTCTGAGTGATTTCAGCAGTCGTACATTGAACCAGCTACCCAATGCAGAACTCATGAACAAGCTTACTCCACCTGGAGATGATATCATGGAGTCTCCACACCAGTGTATCCTTTTTTATGTGTTCTCAATTATGTAATTCATAAAAATGACTACCATATATGACAGTATTTTGTATGTGGTTTTTGATGCCCATCTCTCGCTATTCTTTATTAGCTGCAGAAGTGATATTAAGTTTTATTTATAGGTGGCTTCGAGTTTGATTTATTTATCTTTCTGCAGTACTGTAGAAAATGTTTGGTGTGAAAATTTATTTGTAATAAATTTGATATCAGTTGGTTGTACAGCTGTCAAACCTCTTTTCCAGCACCCGGAGATGTAGTTATTTTTAAATCAGTGGGTTGGCTTATAAGTTTTACATCCAAGTTTTCCTTTTAAGTTGCAAGGACTTCATCAGTAAGTTTCAGAACTGGAGTTTGTAAGTGAAGCTGTGCAAATATGAATCCTTGGAACATTTTCGTGTTCCTGACATATAATAAATTCTTCTCGGGCTACGAGCCGTGTAAGGTGGCCTGAGAAGAATTTATTGTGCTTACTCGCTGTGAAAGTTTCAGATTATACATTCATAACATATGATTTCTTTATTAATAATTTGTGTTTTTCCAGAAGAGTTCCACCGTATCCATTTGAGAAATATAACATTTTTTTATGTGTTAATATTTTATACCTTAAAATTTATTCAGATGTTCAGATTAATAAAGTTGAACCTCTAATGGATGACCGTAAGCAGCGATTATCTGGTAAACCCATTAGTGACCAGATCCTGCGATATCACAGGTACATGATTTTTTTGTGGATTATAAAATGCTATAAATTGACATTTTTCATTACCCTGATCCAATGTTGCTGCTGAGTGGTTAGCACTCATGCTTCATTTCAGCAGGTTCTGGGTTCAGATCTCAGCCCAGAGACCTGGCCTGGTTTTCCTCAGTCACTCCAGGCAAATGCCAAAATTGCACCTTAAATTAGTCCATAAGGCTGCAAAATGACAGGTGAAGAAAACTGTGTGTAGCAAGATCTGTTCAATGAAAAATGTGTCTGGAATTTTTTAATGAAAATTTGAAGAAAAGATTAAGTTGTATTCGCTTAAATGCTGTTTGTGTGCTGATAGGGTGAATGATGTGCAGAAGTTTCGCTTCTCCCGTCCATTTCATCGTAAGGATCCACTGAGGCTGTCTGGTGGAGATGGAGATAATGAATTTGCAAGTCTCTGGCTAGAACGTACCGTATTGGTCACATCGTATCCACTACCTGGAATTCTCCGTTGGTTTCCAGTTACCTCCACCGATACATATCAGGTAAAATAAATTTATTTTACAAATTCTTTTAGCTGCAAAGTGAGTATCATCTAAGGTTAAACATAGCACGCTTACAACAGACAAGAAGTACACATAAATTTGTAGGTAGAAGAACTGGGAGATAATATTCAGATGTACTTTGAGAAATTGGTTGTGCAGGTGTAAACAGGATTGAATGTATGAAGGGTTAGGTCTGATAATGGAGTTGGAGGTTCAGAACAACAGTAAAGTCTTTGAATAGTTTAGTTTTGTAGGCGCAGACAGTAGTTTTAATTTTAAGATGAAAGCTAGATTATTCCTTTGTAGGTGTCGCCATTGCGAAACGCTATCGAGACAATGGAAGTTACCAACAAAGCTCTACGAGACCTCATAATAGCTCACAGAAGTGATGCTACATTGCAGTTGAATCCTTTGAGTTTGAAGATCAACGGCATTGTAGATGCTGCTGTGATGGGTGGTGTGACAAATTATGAGAAGGTAAATATTTTGGAAATTGTGCTACTCATGGTTTCTGTGGGTATTTTAAATTTAGATTTGCAGAGAATGAAGATTGTGGAGATAATTTTTGTGTGTGTTGGTTGTAGAAATAGTGCATCAGTGGTGTCTTGGCTTCGCAGATTTTTACCTTTCTTTTTTAATTTGAGATCTTCCAAACATCAAGTCATTCTGGATAACTGATGTTACAGTTAATTGTATAAGTTAACTTATCATTAAAGCACTGCAAGAGTTAATGTAAGAGATACAGTACATAAGGCAAGTATTGAAACCAGCCTGTTACGTGCTCTGATAATGTCGCATAGCACACACATGGGACACCACTTGCGGCACGGTCTACATGGCCTTATTCGTCCCCTTCGCATCGTTAGCTTGTGCGACTGGTTTCAAGACTGACCTCATGTATTGTAACTCATCATGTAAATAAATGCAAAAGTTAAATGTATGAAATAACAATTATCATGTAAGCTTTTGAATATTTAAGTTATCTTTTTAGTATTCTAAGGCTCAGTTATATGAGATACTTTATCATATATCCCAAAGAAGGTTTTGAACTTTGATGTAAAATGGAAGACCAATATGAGGTCAGGTTAGGAAAGATGTCTCAGAGCAGAAAGGAAGCCTGGCAGAAGAAATTGATGGGGAGGAGTTGTGCGAACACAGAAATAACCGGAGAGGCTTGGAAATATATTACATGATCAAGAAGATTAATTCATTATATAAGCAGTGAAAGGATTGTTTATGTAAGCACATACACATACATATATACTTGTAAAGATCTGCTCCTCAGGACACAGATTTAAGCTTTCCCCTTTTTGTGCGTCATTGTGATCTTATGTGTGTAGGCATTCTTTACACCTGAGTATGTAGAAGTGCACCCAGAAGATGCAGCTCTCATCACCAAGTTGCAGGATCTGATTGCATCACAAATTCCGCTCTTGGATTTATGTATTCAAATTCATCGTCAGAGGGCTCCTCCCTCTCTTGGGCCATTCCAGCAGCGACTGGAGGAATGTTTTGCTGAAATGCAGAATCATGTAGAGTCCAAATATGGAAAGAAGGTAATTGTAATACAAATTAATATTGGTGAAAGAGTGCTCTGGTGGAATTCACTCAGTAACTTGTAAACCAAATTTTATTGAAATTTTATTACTTTATTTCAAAGATATATACAGACAGACTGATAGGCAGACTTGTCTTTCCCTGTGTGCATTCATTTCATATACTTATGTACTTTGCACAGGTAATGCTATTAATATATGGTGCCTTACCTGGGGTGACCAGGGTAATTTTATATTCAATAAGCAGATGATTTCTTCGCAAGGCCCCCCCCCCCCCTCTCTTTTGACTTTTTTTCTATTTGCATGCTAAGTTAAAATATGAAACTTCTTTGTCGTTACAGACTTGTGATTTGAAACTTGAAAGTGCTCATTCTGTAACGATGAGGAGACAGTTCAGTACTAGCAATTCACACGCAGATAATCGTCTGTCTGAAGCTAGCCTCACGTCATCAGAGTAAGTACATTTCTTGTAAACATATGCAAATTACGTGAAGTTAAAACATGTGTTCACTTTCAGGTGATATGTGATACTAGCAATAGCATATGACTCATCAGCATTGACATGATTGATCCTCTTGTGTGTTGAACAATGGTTTTCCTCAGTCCCACCAGAAAGATGCTGGTATAGTTTGTAAAGTAGGCCATAACCACTTCTTTCTAATTCTTTAATCATTAATTATTCTGTCATTGTTATATAATCTGAGCTACTGGCATTGTAGTTAATTAAACCATAAATAAAGTAAATTAGTAATTCTGTTTCGTAAAAATAATGACAAAGTTTGGTGCGTCTTTCAGGATATCCGCAAAGCATTTCCTTATTGTGCATTCAGCTGTGTAAGATGAGTCTTATATACATTAATGTGCTTATGCATATTCTTGGGTAGTTCGGTGAGTCATATTTAGTAGGAAGCAATTTTATGTTGATAGAACAATAAAACCCAAACTTTAGATAATGTGTCTATAGGAAACAACGTTGAACTATAATAATTGGCCTAAATTTAGTGTAGGCCTCTGCAGTCGGTGTTTGTTACATATGCTGCTTCTAGTGAAGGGTGCTTCGTAATGGTCTACATAGTCAAATATTGTCTGTGGCTCCTTTTTTGGGCTGTATAATTTGGAATAATTGGTCTTTAAAAACTTGGGTGTGTTAACAAAAAGTGTTGCAGCATTTCTTATACTCTCCACAAATATTTAATATTTGTTTTTAGAAACGTTCTACCTTTTTATTACCTCTTTCAGATTTCAGTTATTCTTCTTCTGCTTGGAATCCCTGTTTTCTGAGCACTTACGTATATCTTAAGAAGAACTTGATTTGCTTTTATCTGTCACAAATTAATTGTACATACATCAACATTTTTACTAATGTAGTTACTTGTCTTACAGAAGGTTGTGTGTTTTTCTGTCTGTAATACTAACTAAAACTGCTTCTTTTGCGAACACTGTAATTTAACTCGGTTGCCATGTGTCTCTCTGTTAATGCCTTTTATGGTTTCTTTTTGCACTATTTTTTAATATCAGGTTTGTGTGGGTGTGAAACTTGATCTCCCTCTGAGGGAATAACATGATTGAGTTTGAGAATCAGGAGGATGATGAGGGAAATACAAAATTGTACAGAATTTTAGGTACAAAATATGTAGATAAGATGCGGCCGGGGGGGGGGCTTCGGATTAATTGGAAGGATATTAAGTGAGTTCTTTGATGCAGAAAGACACCATGGCTGATGTTTTTGATTTCTGAAAGAGATTTCTTACCTCAGTATTCATTTTAATTCATTAAATTATAGTTTATTAAAGCATGTAATTACTGTATTTTTTTATTTATAAAAATACTGGGTAGGAACATTCTGATAAGTGGAGGTTTTTGTACTTAGGGTAGAATTTGAGGAACTTGAATTTTAAAATTTCTGTTTAAATGTGCACTGAGGTAAAGAAATCTCTTAATCTAGCTTTTCAATTGGTTTTATTTTGCATGTTGATTGGTGCCTGATCACTAGAGGGAGTAGGTCACGTGTCTCAAGTCTAACCCGATCACAGGTTACTACACTCAAAAATTTTGCTACCACATTCAATTTCTCCAACATCAATTCATCTAACACGCTGGGAAGGTAAGGTGTTATTCTGCTAATATGCTTTTAGATTGCTTGGTGTAAGTGTTTCAACCTAATGTGCCTGTCTTATAAATCTACAGTCGTTAACCCATCTCTTCATTTCAAATATTTTTTCGAAAGCAAGTAAGTTTTGGCTGCACAGACTTGGAGGAGTCCACTCACAATAGCTTATCTGTCACAGAGTGGAGATTTCACTGTGATGATAGCTGTGTATGAGAAAGGTTGAGTAGAGAGTTTACTGTGACGATATTAGCAAGCATAAGATGTCAGTTTTTAACGTGCTGTCTTTACTGCGTAAACTGGAATGCAGAATTGTACACTACCAATCTATAAATAGTAACCAGTAAAAAAGGTTGGTTTCAGTGGTAAAAATTGTGCATACTACTGTATGAATTAATCTTATGGTAATTAAAGGTGTTTCTCAGCGGATCTGTAGCCACACCAGCACTACCAACTTGGAGTTTGGTGACTTTCTTTTCCCCCCACATAATTTTTATCTGCGCGTCCTTGCCTTTTACACAGGTCTGTAAAAAGGAGAAGTCTGTTGTTGACACATTTGTTGTGTTTAATATTCGTCTAACAATATATTCAAAATAACTGTGTATATGCATAACCTGAAAACAGGTAGTGATGTACTGGCCTTGTTTTGTTTCCTGTGTGTTTTCTAGGGGCCAGGGGTCCCTTGCAGCACCTACCCTACAGCACCACTCCACCCCCGGCCTCACACTCTCCTTGCACAGTAATGTTAAACTCAACCCTCACAGCATTTTCTCATTTCTTCATCATAACAATTAAAAATTATAATTGCATGTTTGCAGTTCAGATGTATGTGCACAGTCATCATTTTAGTTTCTCAGAATTTCTAAGAAATGTTTTATAGCTTTCATTTTTAATAAATAGTTGTATAAGTTTCCCTGTTAAAATAAAATGTTACCATATCATAATGTTGGAATGAGAGGAAGTTAAATGCAATCGTGTATATTCTGAAAAACATTTGCTTGAAAGAGGCAACTTGTTTTTTTTTTGTTTCCAAATTATGGTTTTAAATAAACCTTGTTATTTAGATAAGGAGGCTCTCTGTCGTGTTTGTCACTGACAAATACTGTATTGACATTTCTTCTTGTGCTTTGATGAACTAAACAGTAAAACTGGGTATGTGTCTTAAAGGTGGAATGTTTTGGCTTTGATAATACATGTGTAGTGTAATATGACAAGAACAGGTGGGATCCGTTCGCTACATATTAATATTAATTTCACTTTGAAGACGTGTGTGCCTTTAGGCGTGTGTTAACTGTGTACGATCATTTGTTAGCTGTTTTTTGTCAGTATGTGTGCCATCCTGATTAAACAGATTTTAATGATATTTGATAGTGCAGTTGATATTATTGCTATACATGAAGGTAAAATACTTTCGTGTGTATCACAGTAAATATTCTACTACACTCAGATATGTTTCTGGTAGACATTTTACTTTTTGGTAAGATGAACAGTTATGTATTCTATCATGTATCACGTATTGACTTTGAACTCCCCATATTTGATACACTGTGTGCTCTGCGAGCCATGCCGCCACCCTCCAAGTGGCAGTGGTACACTCCGTGCTGAGAGCCCCTGGCCTTATTTGTTTGAACGCTTATGTTTATACATATCCATCCTCTTATACCTTTTGATCCCTTGGCTGCTGGGGACCTACACTGTCTGACTGCCTGCCATGTGGCCAGCAACTGGTAATTATACTTCATGTTGGTGTGTATGATGCATAGTTCTCAGTGATAGAAGCTGTGTTTGTTATTCTCACTGTGGGAGTTCGTCAGGAATGATCCTGTACCATTTTGTTTATACATTGTTTAAGTAAATGCATTAGGTGTGAGTAGAAGAAATTATTGCCAAATTTGCATCTCTTTAACTCTGTCCTGGCTGAAGTGCTTAAAAATTGTCTGAATGTAAATTGTCATTTTGAGCCTAGTACTTAAAAGTATTGTTTTTCCCCTGTTTCCTAGTGCCATCTGTTGGAATGTTAATATGTAATGCTTGTATAGATGTATATAATACGTGGAGGCACTGTTTCTTCCACATATTGGCTCAAAATATCAAACGCAGGTTTTTCTTGGGGTGGGGTGCAGAACAAGTTGGGAGAGTGTTAAGTAGGAAAAATGTTTTGACACAGAAAGCTAGAAGCATATTTGTACGTTAGTAACAATAATTGTTGCATGCCCATTTAAGCTTCCTGCATTTCATTTTTTTCATTTAAAGTTACATATTTCTAACATGGGGTGTATAAAACTGTTCGTTACACTCAGTGTAATGAATAGTTCGCACAAGCCACGTATTAACTGTTTTCACAGTGTTTATAAACCAATCAACTGTATATTTTGTTAATACGATGTTCATGAAGCACTCCTGATAAAATATTCATGTTTTAAATTCAGCTGAAGAATTTGTTGCCAGTGGAATCCTGTAAGTATTGTGTTTTGAAATTTCTAGTTTTCGTTCTCATTGACTTTCTTTGGATAATTTAATAATGTCTTTGTCGCAAATGCGCAAAGAAAACTATAAATTTGAAAATATGCATCTGGCGGGAGAACCACAAGAAATTCAGTGTTTGTATTATCCTTTGCATGTAATGAGACTTCACTTGGGAACTAACTTTTCACACACACCTACAATAACATGGCCACAAGAAGAAGATCGTATGGCACTGTTTGGAAGCTGTGAAGTTGCTTTTTTTAAATAAGATACTGCCACATATGTAGATTTTCTCGTTTTATACTAAGATGCCCAGTCTCTGAGCTAAGATGTGAACCCATGACCTCCCAAATGTGAAATAGGAGCACTAACCACACATTCAAGTCAGCGACACATATTCATTGTCACTTGTTAAATGATACGTTAAATTATTAATTACTTTTTGTCTTCATAGCATGGATAATTAGTCATGTTCAGGTATTTTGAAATACGTTACAGTGAAACCTCGATGCATCGTTTTCGGCGGGGGTGGGAAATAAAAACGATAGATGCGGGAAAACGATAGATGCGGGAAAGCATTAAAAATTTAAAAAAAAACAATGTTTCTCTTTCAAAGTTACTTCTTTTTACCAAAAAAAGTCTTTAATGGACAACTGGTTTGTCGAAACTTTACGTTTTAGACCAAACAGAGTACTTTCCACGTTCAAAATGTTTTCCTCGTCACGTTCGCTAATATTATGGGC
>NW_019059645.1:477722-491854 GCF_000696155.1 Zootermopsis nevadensis | reverse complement strand
GTATTAATTTATCTCTAAACCCAGCATTTTAAATTCTCAGGAACGATCATTGCGGGAAAATTGTGGGCCGGGACTACGATTTTTGAACGATCGATGCGATAAAACGATAGTTCGAGGAACGATAGAAGCGGGAAAATGTAACATTATTTTATATGGGATGTATTCGGGACCGAACAAAACGGACGATGCATCCGGGAAAACGATAGTTCCGGGAACGATAGATAGAGGTTTCACTGTATTACAGTAATCAGTAGAATTTATTTTTTGTCAAAAAATTATTATAACAGGTTATCAGGTTTTCTAATCCCGGGGTTCACCATCTTTGTTGTAGTGTGAACTGTTCAAAAATATGAGGTACGCCAAACAAACAGTACTGTAGTAATAGGCACACTTCATGGTAGACTGTTCTTTTTGTGTCATCACATTTTGCTTAATGATAATTTCATTATTCTTCAAAAATTTTAAATAAGTTAATTATATGTGGAAAAATATCTGTTCATAGACATCTAGCTCTTGACTTCACATGAAAATAAAAACTGATGAAGAGAAGTCAGATGGAATACCGCTTGGCTTGTTGCATTCAGTCGCTTGGAATTTAGAGCATGAACCTATTGTCAAACAGAAATGTGGAAACTTCATGTCAGACTTGTCATATTGAATAATTTTATATTCTTTTCCTTCTCCATTAGCATGTACGTGGTTTAAGCATTGGATGATTTGAGAGTAAGTGAGTTATTGCTACAAATTAAATTCTGTTAATGAGTGTAAATATTATTTTTACCCTTGACTTTATTTTTATTTACCTTTTTGTTATAAGAATGTGTGCCTTGAGACGTATTTAAGCTGTGATGATTATTTTTGCATCATTTCTATTTTTATTTGGTTATTTTGGAATGCACAAAAAATATTTAACTATCTTTTAAAGTTCTAGGAATCGTGTGCATTGTTGTGTAAAATTATAAATGTAAAATTATTAGATTAAAGATTGGATTTGTACACACATACTTTCTTAGGACTAAGTTAATTTTTTATGCTTGGTGCATAAAAGTCTTTTACCTGAATCATTACAGAACCCCCGAACCATGCTGAAGAACTCAACTGTTGATAGAGACAGTGCGTCTTGGTTATACCTCCAAACTGTTAATGTGATTGAGTTTTGTTACTATTTGTCAAGTTTTGGTGACATGGCACATGCACTGTATCAGATTGGTCTTTTACGTATTAGTCTGCATGCTTCTGTGTTTTATTGTTGTATATTGTTTTTTATTATATTTATACTTATTCTTTTATTTGAACTTATACAGAAATGTATACAGTATATTAATAATATTTAACTTTAGTATGCTAAACGATTACTTTTAAGAAGAACAAAGTAAAGTAACATAACCTCTGCAATGAAATAGTCATACCAGTATATTTGTTATAAATAAATACTCTTTCGTGCATCAGAAATATTGGAATGAATATTACAGTTATATGTGTTGACTTGAATCATTACAGATTTGTTAAAATTAAAACTGACTGTAGCTACGCATATGTTCTGATTTGCCTCCAGGGCCACTGTGTCTCATTATGGCAATTCTCCAAGCAAACAACACAGCATTGGATCCCCTTTGGTGTCCTCGAGATCACAGTCTATGTTTTCTAAGACATCAAGTTCTCCATCACTTAAAGGGACATCTAAGCGAGATAAGTCAAGCAAGGAAAGTAAGAGGCGGTTGTCACGCAAGAATGATCGTGAGTCATCGTCATCTATTCAGTCTTCCACATCTACTAGTCAGTGGTACACCACACCAGAACAGGAGCTATCACCTCCGATATTCACTTCTGTGGCCACCACGCCCGTGTTCGAACTGCGGCAAGAGGTAAGTATGAAGTATAATATAACTAACAAATGTAGGTATTTTGGGTTCAGTGGCGAGCACGCTAACCACTAGTCCACTGAGGGCGACTGGAAGCCTCTGTGCTTTCAGGAAGTTCTATATACAACTTTCTTCAACATTTTCTTCAGGACTTAAAAACGTTTTGTTTATAAATACTCTTTGTTCAACACTTTATTTTCTGTTGTTTCACAGCACGCAAGCATACACACAATCACTGTTCAAAGAATGACTGTGCACAGGTCTGAGCCAGCAAGATATTTATGGTTAGTTTCCCAGGAAGAAGCAACTAGCCTGTTGATCTCATATTTCAAGGTCATCAGTGTCATGATAAACTGGAGTCTCTGTATTAGTGTGGGGCACACAACAGAGCCTGTTCTCCTTCCTTTTGAAAATGATACAAAATACTAAATTTTTTGATTACGTATTTTTCTATAATTCTTTTAAGTTAACACCAAAGCGCCCATTGCGGTCAGAAGTTGAACGTGAACGTCGTATGAGTCGCCCATCAAGCGGACAGTTCCAGGCATCAAGTCGATTCAACACCACTTCTGTTCTGAATGCAAGGTTCAATGGAAGCAGCACTACTCCATGCAATAACCGTGACTCCATAGGTTAGGCTTATTTCTGTCACATCTATTCTGTAGATTCATCTCATCATGACATGCAGATGTCCGTACCATAGCATTTGGGGCCATATGATTAACGTATTAGAATTTGGTCCAGTAGGAGAGGAATCAAGATAGCTGCGTTTTGGATTCTTGTGCTGTGTTATCTGATAGAGGTTCACCAACATTTTAGAGATTCTTGTGTCCTCCATCATCAGTGTGCTGAATAAGCCATGTGCAAGGGATTAGTTCCTTGTGTGTGGCTTACTTATCGCCCTGATGATGTAAGCAGCATGCATATCTGAAACTTAAGTAATTTTTTACCAGATGACACAGTGAAACAACCCAGAAGACAGCCATCATCATACATTCCACTATGAGAACTTCAAATCTCACTGATATAGGAATTGCGTAAGATCCGGTTTTGATTGTAATATCACAGATCCCGTTCCTTTTTCTTTCAGGAACCACAGACTCAACAGCAAGTGAGGAAGATATGATTCCTCCCCCTTTGCCTCAAAAAGCAAGAGATGCTGACTATTGCAATCTTCCAGATGAAACGGACTCCTTAGTATCTGATTCTCTGCGACCACCCACCACTCCTCGAGTCAGAAATAAGGTGCGGCGCACGTCTCTGTATTAATTTATAATGCATTGAAACCTGCCGAAAAAATGTGGGTTGAATGGAGATCTACCTTCATCAAAATATTTCTCTGAAAATCAGTGTAAAATTATATCTGTTAAAATGAAATTTATTGCAGCAATGAAAATGAAAAACAGAGACATTAATGGACTACGGTCTACTTGAATATTTTTATCATTTTCTGTAATTTATCCAAGAAGGGACAATTTTCTATCAAGTGATAAGCGTAACTGTTGCAAAATACACGCAGAATATTTTTATGAAGTAGTTGAAAACTGAGATGAGATAAAGTACGTTTTATCATTACAGCAAAGCGGTTGAACCCTCACCAGGCAATTTATTTACCCTACAATACACATAATGAAGTTAAACAAGCAACATCCAAGCTGTATGTGACCTGAAGTCACGGGTTGAATGAAATCATTTCATGATTTTGTTCACAGCCGCCACCTCCAGAGCCTGTTGAGAAGGAACCGCCTCCAACACCACCACCAAAGAATCCAGGTCTCAAGCCCCCGTTTTGTTAGACCCTTGTGTAATCAAAATATTGAGATGCTAGGTTTGTGAAACATTTCAAGACTCGGTGAAGCTGCTTACATCATATCCAGCACAGCCATGACATCAGACTGCAAAGTTCAGTTTCTGTATCATTAACCTAAAGGTAAAGTGCTTCATTTCTATATTTACCAGGCAGTAACAGCAACCTGACCACTGTTTATTTATTTAAAAAAAAAAAAGTTTTCGTAGTATCAGTTTAGGAAAAAAGTAATTTCGTGTTCTATAAGACAGCCCATGCTACTGTAAAGCTCATTCTTAAGACAGTATTATTAAATACAATCAAATCTGTACCTTCTGAATTTATTTATATGAAAGACATTGTTATACCATATTATACCCTCCAGATTATTAGGTACACAGGTTTTTTTTCTCTCGTCTTTTTTGTGAATGGTCTGGTATTGCAACCTCAAAATAATTGCTAAATCTCGAGAAGCTCTTGGTTCCTTTATTATGTTGGCTAGCCTGTGTCATTTGGTGTGTTTCCACGTGCATGCTTTGATTTATATGGTAGTTCCATTTCTGGAAATACATAACACAAATTTCAAAATTTTCTACATTAATGTAATGTTTATAAGGAGTCGATTATGAGTTAAAATTTTCCTATAGTTAACTCAGTAATTGTGGTAATTTTTAGTTATTTAAAAGTAAAGTAACATTGTATCAACATAGAAAGGCATTTATTTGAACATTCGGGTATGGTGTTATATAAGCTCCGTGTCCCACTACTAATTGCTTGTCTTCATGTGAGCTATGAGATATACAATCTACAAAGTGAGGTTGAGAGAGGCATCAAATAACTTTGTATGCGAGGAAACAACAAGTAAATAAGAGGTATTCTTAAGGGTGTAAACTACGCACGTGAGAACGCAGAAACTGAGGATCCACAGATCAAAGTATACATCAAAATATACAACTATGTACGTGAATTGTATTATTCTTTTAAATGTCACAAATATGCGGTCTTTGCTGTTGAGAATGTTCTCAGCAGTATTTTGAGTAAAACTTCGAGAATGTGCGAGATATGTTATATAAGTAGATACTTCTTATATATAATCATTTGTAAATAAACCCTTGTGGACACAAATATATGTGTTCATTTGTGGTGTTTGTGTCTTTGAAGATTTCAAGGTAATTCAAAAATTAAAGGCAATGTAATTAAGGTTTCAGCAAACTAATCGCACGATGGTTAAGAGTTATATTAATTTTTAATGTAATCGACCACGTTTTCTATGCACTTGGTCTAACGATCTCGAATCTTTGTAGTTGTATCAGAATAAAGTGGTTCCAGTTGAGCATTGTGCAGTTCTTGCGCTGCTCATTTCCGTAATTGGTGCGCATTTCAGATGCAGTTTTGTCAAGGCTGATTCTTCTGTCGTTCCAGATACGCCAATGAATCTGCTTCTTAATCTCAGTATATTTTATTGTTCACCCAGAATTTGTTGGTGTCAGTTTTCTGGGTTGCAATTCCATGTTATCTTTTTGGTGGTTACCAGCATCCCCCAGAGGCATCTACAAGATCATGTGGAGTCACAACCCAGAAGACCAAAATTGAAATCTTCAGTGCCTTGCCAGCCTCAAGTCTCAGGTTCCCAAAATGCGCAATCAACATTCATCTTCTGGCCTTTAAATCTTTCCGCCTATTTGTAAAATTTCCTTTGGCCCATACAATAATTATTGAACTATTTTTTCATAAATTTCTAATTTTTTTCACTCACACACGCTGGCCACAAATATTTAATCACGTGTCAATAGTCTTCAGTAGTAAATTATGTCTTGGAGCAGCCGTATTAAACGTATCACAGTATGATATTACTACTCAGAGGAGAATGAAATTCAGCTAGATGCATAGTGTTTAATACCGCCAACATCACGTTTGATGAAAATTAACGTTGCCTTTACTTTTTGGCTTTTTTGTTATAGAATTGTGGTGTTTATATGTCCAAAATCTAACCAAAGTTTCAAAGTAGTATTAAATATATAATTTTTATATTGATGTGATTATGTATTTAAATCAGAGGTTGTATAACTTTAGTTTTTCTTTCGCTCCCTGATTTCTCTGTTGAGGTATGCAAGAAAATTCATAATGTTTTGGAAGACAATTTGTCTCTGTAGGTACATATTTATGATATTACTTAAGGTTAGTATAAACTGATGAATTTCAATGACGTTTCAACACCAGCTGCAAATGTGGCCAAAATAATTTGTTTGTTTAAGTTTTCGTACATTTAAGCTGAAGCTAAAGATGTGCTTGCCAGTTGATTTTATTAGCTTCTGCTACAAAAATACGGTTGGTTGTCGAAGGGAGTGGAAAAACTCGTAGCCTTGTCTGGTAATGCTTTATTAGTGTTGTAACTACAGTTTAACATGATCCACACAAATAAGTAGTAGTGTTTTATGTTACCAATTCTTGAACACCCTGCCATATAGGTTTAGGTTTTTATTTAATGGTGTTCGTATGACATACCATTCACAGGTATGTGGACATAAGAGAAGAGTTTTTTTGTAAGTTTGTTGAGAAATATTTCTTGACGGTAACTAAACATCTAAAGACAACTTAGTCAGCTTGGTGTTTTTTTGGGTGAAATATGGATGTTTCAGTACGTCTTCCTGCCTTTATTTATCATTCTTATATTTTATGCCATCAGCGGAACATGCGCCCATACCACTTTCTACTTTGTTTTACCGATTTTTGTTATGTTTCTGCTTTCGGATCTTGCCTAAATCATGGTTTCATATTTTACCCCAGTAGGTACATACAGCATACAGATTTTAAACGTTGTGCCAGGTATTTTAAGTTCTGTTATTATATTTTATTTTAACATCATCCCTTGCCTGTTATTTAAATTACAGTATGTATAAAAATTAAAAAAATTAAAATTCGCTGTATTCATGTAAGAACTCAGGAAGGTCAGTCTCTGAAACATTGAATTTTATTAGAATTTTTACTTTTTGTAATTGGTGTCATTCAGGATATCTCAGTCAGTTTAGTGACTGACTATGGACTGGATGACTGGGGTTCAGTCCCTGACTTGGACAGAGAATTTTTCCTCTGTGTAACTGCTGCAAACTCAGTCATGTTAACAAGTAATCAAGAAACATTTTGTTCCAAATTTCACACTGAAGCAATTCATATATCACCTACATGCTGATGGTAAGTTGTTGAATGCATTTTTTGTGAATATGGACACTTCTTGTATTATTCTGTCCAATGCCAGTACACTGATGGGACCAAAGGACAGTTTCGTACTGTATTCTTGTATTGCTGTGTTTATTATTTCTCCTGGTCTAGTATTAGTGATTTTTAACTTACATTAGTACATACGTATATTATATAAATATATTTTAAATATGTATAGCCAACTTTTCTTAATTTATGTGTAGACCAAGAGTCAAAGATTTTTTAATTAATGAGACATATTTTCTGTAATAATATACAGCTTTGTCTGTTTATTCATTAGATTTTGTAAAAGAGGATATTTTATATTTATAAAGAATTTTAATGTTAATGAATGTGTTGTGGCATGTTGAAAATTTGACAGGTTTGTGGTTCTTTGTAAACAGTGATGCCAGTGAGTGATGTGAGCGTTGAACATGATGTATTTATATGTTGACACTTGTGTTTCGACTCTCCAAACCACAATCCTGTTAACGGTACTATTAAATACAGGAAAATCAGTATCTTCTCTGTTTTCGTTTATAATGCAAAATCTTGTTCCTTGGAGAAATATGTTTTCATCTAGCTTAGCCTGCCCAGTTCTAGGCTAGTCTGCCCTCTTCTAGACTAGCCTAGCATTTTCCACTCAGTCATCCCTAACATATTTTAGGCTAGCCTTGCGTATTCTAGCCATGTATTAATTCTTCTAGCACTGACTGTCCAGCTATAGTCTGTCGCGTCTACCAATCACGTGTATTTCATTCTGTTGACGATCTATGCGTTCTTTTTTCTTCTGACAGATGGCGAGAGTGCGGTGTGAAAGCTTCATGTCTGACAGTTACTATGTAGTACTATGAATGTGTACTAGATGGTGTTGGTGGGAACAGCGGCAGTCGGCAGTCAAACAAAAGAAAGAAGAAAAGTTAATAAGGAGGGAGAAAAAGAAAGGTAGGAAGGAATAAAATAACTTAGTTGGGACAGCATTCTTTGCCCGAGGTGAATATAGAGGGGTATTAATCCGTTTCGTCACCGAAATCGTTGCGATTTCGCTGGATGTTCTATTTGACCACAGTCGATTCTTTAGCGCAGAGATTGTTCATTGTCCATCGCTGCTTCGTGACTTGACAAACGTTTAATGCATAAAGTGATCACTGTGAGGAATTAGTCAGCGGGTATGTTCAAAGATATTGTCATAGTAACAAGCAGTTTTCGTACGGCGACCGATGGAAACTTTCCCCGCTTTGGCTTCTACGTTAACGAGTGCAAAGACCACATTTGGCATACGCGTGGCGTGAGTGTGGGGCACTTGTTAACGTCACTTCACACTTGTTGACGTCACAGTTGCAGAAGAAAAAACTGTCCACGAAGGACGTTTCGTCACGTCGGCGTACTAAGTCAGGGGTTCTCAACCTATTAAAATCCGTCGCCACATTCGCCCTTTTTTGATTCACGGGTCGAATTATGTGTGGTGATATTTTGTTGAAAGGTTTTTTTTAAAAAAAAAATCTACTGTGCTTGTCGTATGTTCGTCTGGGTTGAATCTCTTTGTGGTCTTTTAGATGGTTACCAAGATTTTACCTTGAAGATGGAGGAGATACATTCTTCTTAAACGTTGGTAAGCAGCTACGGTCAATATTCTCCGCCGTGCGAACCTCATCTCAAAAATTCAATATCAAACAGGTTCACACACGACTCAATAATTTTGTTTATGAAATTTTTGAGTTACTCGCTTAAAATTTAATACTGGGTTTGATTCAGGCATCACAATTTTTTTTTATTTACACAGCGTGACATAATATTATATAAACGTGCGCGGGTCGCACAAATTATTTCGGCGACCCTCAAGTTGAGAACCCCTGGTTTACGTGAATCGAGAAACCACGTCATCATCGAGTATCTTCAAGTTTACGGCCGAGATTAGGTCAGGAGGACATCAGAAAGTCAGATAATTTGAACCAAGACGGTTCTGTGACGTTCCGAGCGCTTATGTCTGTATTTAATTATATTTTTTCCAGCAGTCCTTGCAAAACTTCGTTCTCGCTTCTCCTTGTTGCTATGGGGCCCGCCAATGGGTTCTGGCAATGAATTCTCTTGCAGTAATGTCAACTTAAGCTCGAAACAAACCGCTGATCTGTATTTCGCGCCGAGGTCAAAAATGCGTGGAGTAGTACCTCCACGCCCCCACACTTCTTAATATTCTTGTTACTAAGCGTAGAACAAGTTTAAAATTTTATCTAGTAACTGTTCTTGTCAGGTTTACGTCTTCGGATTCTGTTTTCTGTTGTAGAATTGACATTTTATGCTGGTCGATTGGAAATGTTGAAAGTTCGAAATAAAATGACGAGGAATAGTTTTCAAAAGCATTTCGCCACACCGCACCCAGTTCTTGGCTGTCGTCGGCCTTGGCATTTGGAGTCGAGTCTTTGTGTAGTGCCACAGAGACAGGCCTTTGTGGCAAGATCTATCACCTTAATGGCAAAATCAGTTATGTCCGACTGATTATACTGACCCAGCACGGATTAGTCCCCTAACGTCGTGTGATTTCAGATTCTGTAATGTTGCGTCCTGTAGTCTGGTAGACACTTAAAGACGTTTCGTATAAACTTACTGCTTCCATCATCAGGGCGATCCCACGGCTGTCTTCTGGGTTGTGGCGCCGTGTACTCTGGTAGGAGTTTACCAAAGTTTCAGAGGTCCTTGCAACCTCCATCATCAGGGCGATGAGTGGTGACTCGTCTCGCGTGATGATGGATGGTAAACTTCTACCAGACTACACGGCTCTACAACCCGGAAGACAGACGTCTTTAGACTCACGGCCATGTGAACCTCAAATCATACATGGTCTATTTACATAGCAGACCACAAGGGGACACTTCGGTCTCGTTTTAATATTATCTAGATTGTCGGCTTTAATACAGACGTTTTACCGGAGCTCTAATTCCGCGAATGAAGGTCTGACCCCGACGAAAGACCTCAGATTCTCAAATGCCAGATCAGATTAGAGCTGTGCGGTGTCTGATTATGAAATCGGCAGGCTGTTATGCAAGGTGGTTCAATCTATCGCAAGGTTGAATTGGGCGCTGTTTGACGCCAGTGGCACGCGACCCACTATTAGGTGTTTTAAGGGCAAAGCCATCATCATAGACACGAAGAGACGACGAGGCTATTGGTCAGAGCCCGCGCCATCGATAGTAATTGATCGACGTTTCAGAGGTGCGAACTGCCTCCATCATCGCCCTGAAATAACTTTCTGCTGGCAAACGTTGATGTTAGAACGGGCCACGAAGCCTCTCTTTGGATTGCTTTGATATTAGAAACACAAATTTTGAGCGCTTTGTGGATTAGGCGTGGTGTCTAAAGGTCTGATATTAGAGGTCTGCTACCAGAGACTTATTTAATATAAGTTTAGGTTACTTAACGACGCTGTATCGACTGTAGTAGGTATTTGGCGTTGGATGATCGCTTTTGATGAACTTGGAAAGACTGTAGAAGTATCAGTTTTTTGTTGTGAGGTACTGTACCATAATTCGTCTTTAAGGAGTGGGGGAACCCACAAATAGGCCCGTGTTCGCTGAGGACAGTGGGAAATAAGATCTTCTCGGGCCAGCAGCCCCGTCACTTGGTTAAACTCTGCAGAGTTTTAACCAAGTGGACCGAGAAGACGCATCGAATTGTTAACACCCTTCCGTGTTAACATTTCGACCCCCGTTTTAACCATTTCGCTAGACTTTTTTTTTGTCGAATTTAAAATCATTTCCTCTGAACGGTCGTCAGTGTCCAAACAGAACAAATACTAGTCCTGTCAGATATTGTTGCTTTGTATTTATTTCATTAAAATGTTTGCAACGGTACTTTTAATGTCAGAACTGACTGCAAGTCTCAGCAGAATCTGAGCAAGTCTGGACGGAAGGTTGCTTACTTCTGTCCAATGACCTTGAAATCAAGGTCAGTACTCCAACAGTGACCTTCCTAATTCCCCAATCGTCCTTCAACAAGACAGCTATGTCTCTCGTACATCGACATGTTTTCCCACTGAACATTCTCTGATACTGCCCCCCCCCCCCCCCCCCAAATCACTTTTCATCCGATAGTATTTTTCCTGATAGGGAATATCTGCACGTTCTGTGTCGTGTTCCGGTCCTTGGGTCACGTGGGTGTGCTGGTTGGACTGTCGCGTTGTAAGGGGACTGGAATAAAGCGATAGAGAGACGAATATTAATAAGGGTTATAAAGGAGAATACAATGCATTGGGCATGGATCACGCATAGGAGAAACACAAAATTTTAGTCGAAAAATCCAGAAGGTTCGTAACACGCGGCCCGCGTACATTTTTCAAACGCTGTATATCAACCTGTGTAATTAAAACATGCTACCAGTTTTGTCTTAAGATGGCTGTCCCCTGGGTCGTTGCGCCGTGTACTCTGGCAAACGTTTACCAGTGTTTCAGAGGCACTTGGTGGGTTAGTTTGCAGGGAACTTTAATGTCGTTGCTATACCAGACCTTGATGAGCAGATATATGCCTACTTTCTACAGCTACCAGCGACTTTCTTAAGAACAAGTCTCAATTCTTATCCCACACAAATTGTATGGTATTAATCGATCAAATTAAAAGAAACGCGGATCTTGCGAAAAATTCCAAAATACTTTCCGAATCGTGCTTGCAATCTTCAGCTAAGACTTTTCAGAGAGGCGGTCGTTGATCGAACAATTCTTTCTTCCGAGTTGAAATTCGTGCTTATTCTAGTGATCGTGGATACGGACCTTGGGTCGGACATCAGATAGTCTTATGTTTTCTCTTTCCCATGTTCTCTCTCCAGATAAATGCTGGAATAGCGCTTTAAAATATGTCACGACCGCTTCCATCCGCATTACTTTTCAATTCAGTGTGGTCCGACATATCTCGTCCGTAGCATGAAACTTGTTCGTCGCTTTTTTTTCCATAAAATGTTAACATGAAACTTCCGGTTCCATAAAAGTGGATAATATCTTGATCAGGGAATATATTGTCGTTGAAAGATTATGCGGTTAGTTAACAGCAGTCCTACTCATTAAAAATATATTAAAACACTTGTCTGTTAGTTTTATGTTTCGATGTCAGATCAACATAAATTGATGTCTTTAATCTTAGAGGGTTCGTGACTGGAAAGTTATATGTCGTGTTGTTGCAAGCAGAGGGACAAGCCAGAAGTGTTGCTTCTTCTTGGTGGCAGGGGCAAGAACGAGGAGGACCTGTTGCCAGACGTGTTTCTTTTTGTTTTAGAAAAGGTGTGGTAGTCCAGGTTTGGGTGTGGTACAGTTTACAACCCAAATATACTCTTACAACGTGAATGCAAATCGAATTCCTCCCACAATGGGCGTCGATATTCACGGTATCGATAAATAGTTACGATAAGGAATAATCGATTGTCGCTTCTTTGGAATAAATACTTAACAGACAAATTGTTTTATTAGAGTAATGTGCATTTCAGATTTCATCTTCATTGAACTGCCTTGCCGAATAATGGTAACCGCATAGACTTGTATCAGATATGTACTCTGATCGAATCTCGTCGCATTTTTAATCTCTTCCGTGTGTGCTACAACCATTCTGCACATGACGATATAGCCCTCTCTCAACACGTGTGTGTTTGTGTGACGTAAATAAGACCAAATTCATACTCAGTAGGAGCATTTTTGTGGCATATCCTTTTTGTGTTGATAAAACTAATTTTGTGATAACAGCATGCTAAAATATTCCAATGTCGCCAATGTTAACTGTAAATAGAATGAAACTCGATATTTATGTTATACTGCCAAACACAACTTATGTTAAGTTGTTATGTAATGTTATTTTATTTGCTTTTTAATCTAGACCTACGTTTTGTCCGTTTTTCGAACGTAGGGATGAGGTTTGCTTTACGTTTTATATCTAACATTGCTAACTATGTAATTCCTTCACTAGACGGTGTAAACAATTTATAATCTTAGCTTTGAGACACGGGACATGAGATATACGTGAGGTTATCGATATTAAATAAAGCCCACTGTCGATTTCGATATTCATTTTACCATTTGACCACAGAAGTCGGCGCATCTCGATTAACTCATGCATGCAGTCGCTGTCTGGTGACGCCAGGAGGAACTGAGGCATTGGCATTTGTTTTCAGTTGAAGGGTGGCGGGGGAGGGGAAGGAGCTGTGTTGTTCATCGTTCCAGTGTTGTAGGAATTCGTCAAATGTAAGTGAAATGCATTTAAGTTTTTGTTATGTATTCTGAAAGTTTCAGTTATTCAATTCAAATTAATATTCTTAAACAATAGCAGACAAGTCTTGCAAGTTTAGTTGTGTGTTACATAACCTTAAAATTACCCTTGTTGCGGAGTTGAGTTGTTAAGACCCATTTGCGTTATCATACAGATTAGAGAACGATATATATTTTTTTTATGTTTGAGGCAATTCGTGAAAGAGCACACACACACGTGGATTTTCATCGAAGCATTTTTTCAGGTTAGCTGTACGTATTACTTTTGTAGGCATGTTCGCTTTTTCGGGTAGGCCGTATTATCCGCGCGTACATTACAGAATTTTGGCCGGACAACTGTAATTGAACAGACACTGTAGAATAGGTTATAGATGTGTATGGGGAGATAATATTAAAATGAAACTTGAATCAATGGATTGTGAGATCGCTGATTGGAGTAAACTGGCTAATAGAAGGATTCAGTGGCGGGTTGCTGACTGGACGACTGGAATACCATTACGTCTATACTGATTCTGGAGGGATAAAGCTGAATTTATTATATTCTTTAACATTTTAAATTACTCACATGACCCAAGTATTAATAAATGGACCAATATTTGATCTTTATTATTAATTGTATTAGTGTAAACCGTGTTAAATTACCGATTGTCTGTAGAAGTCAATGTTTTGCCTCTAGAAACTACATTCTTTGATAGTAACAGTTAAGAATTATACACCACCTCAAGAAAACCGCGGGGCATGACAGTTGCTAAGCTAGACATTAATAGGCAGAGGTTTTATGGCCGAGAATCCCTTAACAGCATTACCATAGCAAAGCATAGAACACATATAGTAACAAACATTATCCCATTCGGTCGTAAATCCCTCAACAGCTTTGTCATGGCAACGATTATAATAATTTATGCATACAAGACTGCACAGTCGTAAACGTTTTCCAATTAATATAATACTTTACAAAAACTCAGGTTTCAAACGATGCTGGTACATTTTAAAGATGTTTTATGATTCTGTACAAGGGCTGCTTTCTCATGATTTGCGGGCAGAACGC
>NW_019059645.1:450057-476488 GCF_000696155.1 Zootermopsis nevadensis | reverse complement strand
GGGGGGGGCTCATGTCTGTTTGACAATAAGCTTCGGCAGTGTAAGTGTGTCACAACCGATCTCACTCAGAACCAACCAGTTTCACTGCCTTTTAGTTCTGTTTTAAATGTAACCAGGTAAAGAGAAGGTTGCCGCCTCGGGTTAGTGTTACGTATGAGTATCCGGGTTCGAATACCGGAGAAGTGTCCATCACAGTATTATGCATGACCTTGAAAGACTTTCGCTTGTGACAGCTGTCGTATCTCATTTCCGTTGATCTACAGACTGTTCAATTCTTTCGTTTTTAAATAAATTTGTTAATCGCGTGATACATTGTTGAGTTCTCAGGAAAGTAATTTTCAGCACGAGTAAATTGGAATTAATTTTCTGAAGAAGACTTTTATCATAAAACAACGTTTCTCATTTCTTTGAGTGTGTTTCGGTGGTTCGAAGTGAGTTTCTGTCATAAATATTTTAAACATTTTTTTTTGTATTCGTGTTACTGTAATATTTATAGTAATTCGCACATTTAAAAGCATTACAACAAATATTGACCTTGAAATTATGTGATAGTTCAGGCTGCATTTAATCTGCGTAATATATAACTGCGCCAGTGCGCAGAATCCGTAGCCTGGGGGCCGTATCGATATTCAGTGGAGGATATCCGTGTACCGTTATATTGTGAATTATTTCCGAAATGATACTGAAGGTGGCCTTGGATTCTCCTGTCTGCACGATACATGACATTGTACAGGAATTCAGATTTAACTACTTTGTCTCACATTCTTGACGCTCAAAAATATCAACATTTATTTTTCACCTACTAAATTAGCATTATCAGCACGGACTAGAATCGCTGAAATTTGGAATGTGATCGTCTTTCCCGGAATCTAGGATTCTAGATCCAATTCATTTGACCGAGACACTAAAGTGAAAGCAGTTTTATAACCGCCTTCTTCTGTTTGCCAGCTGAGGCGTCCTCTTGATATTTAGGTTACCAAGATTGCAGAGTCAGAAGGCATCCAAGGAAATAGCAAGCTCAACAATGCTCTCAGAGGCAACAATGGTATCGTTATAGCAGAAGTTTTGAGTCTCGGTCATTGTTGCAACAATGTCACCCGAGGTCTCTTGAATACAGTTTAATCATGTTTTGGAAGAAATAGCAGTCTCAACAATGTTCTCAGAGGCAACAATGGTATCGTTATAGCAGAAGTTTTGAGTCTCGGTCATTGTTGCAACAATGTCACCCGAGGTCTCTTGAATACAGTTTAATCATGTTTTGGAAGAAATAGCAGTCTCAACAATGTTCTCAGAGGCAACAATGGTATAGTTATAGCAGACGTTTTGAGTCACGGCCATTGATGCAATAATGTCACCAGAGGTCTCTTGAATAGAGTTTAATTATGTTTTGGAAGAGGGAAACATTAATATGGAAGTCATTAAAACAGGTGGCGAGTCTGAAAATAGTTAAGTCACCTCTCGCGTTGTCTGATGATGGCTCTAATAGCAGCTAATGTTTCTTCTCAGTCACATCGCTGTCCTATTCCGTAACTCAAACATTTTATCTACTTTTGTTAGCGACAATGTAGCAGTTGCAGAGGATGTTTTGTTATAAATAAGTTAATTATTAATGTTTCATATAAAGTTCTGTACGAACCGAACGGTGTATTATTATTAAAAGGGAATTAACTGAGTTTGTAATCGTTTTAGACGACTCTGTCTGTTTGTAGAGGTGGAATTACCTTTACCTTCATGTCAGGGTATTTGTCTCCACCGATACATTTCGAAAATATTAATATTTTATTAAAATTTATAGAAATATAATTAACTAGGCTTATGACGTTGTATGGCCACAGGATATAATACGAAAAGTTATAAATTTCTTAGACATATTTTTGTATGGTAACATTGCAAACATGTCGAAAGATAAAAAACCACTTTGGTGGTGTACCCGACAAATTTAGCGTAGTCTGAAATCCGTGACTGAATTTCGTAACTTACCAGCCTCAAAATAGGTCTGTAGAATGTGGCCTTCGTTGGTTCTATTCAGAAATTCTTGTCTGTAAACGCAAATTCAGAATAACGCTTTATCATAATAAAGACAAACAGTGTACACCCCTGCTGCAACAGGCAGGGGTGGGCTCCCTGTGTCTCACGTTATAATTTCACGAAAGACGAACTTCTATTTGCAAGCTATTAAAATTACGTTCTTGAATCCACAAAGTCAAACACAGAAGTCATAAAATGCTGTTAATGGATTTTGGGGTTTTATGGGATAATATTAAAATTAAATTACAGTTCCAATTGTAAATCGATTATTCGATATGGAACACAGAATGATATTTTAATTATTTTAATTATCTTGTTTTAAATACATTGTGATTTGACGGAATAACCAAATAATTTAATTTTAATTCAACAAATCACAATATGACGCAACTACACTATTTTAGGGATAATATTAATAACTTTGAGTTTCCTATTTTATATCTTACCGTCATTTTTCACGGGTAATTTACTAATATTTTTAGCAGAAGAACTCACGTCATTTGACACGAGGCCTGGGTGATAGTTTGAGTTGTCGATGTGAGGTTAATATTACAGTGGGTGTTAGAGAAGCAGTGTTACTATACGGAGTGGATTAAAGTGGCTTAGATTAGTATCTAGTAGCGGGCTCTTGTGGACACAGTAGTGAACCTTCTGGTTGTATACAACTTAGGACGTTCTTGATTAACTAAGCGACTATCAGCTACTCAAGCAGAACTTCGTTTCGTGGAGTTAATGTGGAATGTAATTCATGTGATGCTAATGTTCGCGAGTTAACTGTAAATCTTAGTCGTTCTTAGTAATTAGATCCACCACCTGATTAAGAGTTGATGTGCCTTTCAGATCTTTGAATCCCTCATCACCTATTGTTATAGCAGGGTTTGAACTACCGCTCGTTCGCTCACTGAGCATTATAACTGATGAGAATTATTCAGCTGTAATTACGTGGATCCAATCAGAGGAGTAGTTTAATTAGTTCTATGTAGACCTGAGAAGCTGGTACCAGTTCCTTCAGACCAGACGAATAAGAAAGAACTAGCTTAAACCCTTTTCATTCTGAACTAGGAATATCTGGGTTACAGGGTGTGCGAAATTCAGGAAACCTTTTCATTTTCTCACCATAGGCCTGACGCGAATGTCACAACCGAGACTTGACCTCTGTATTTTTGGAGTAGAAGTGAAATTCGGTGTCGGTACCCCAGGACCCTCGGTTCTGATGCACTACGAGAGGTCTTGCCCCGACTTTTTTCTGTTCAGTTTCGTGGCATCGGTTTAGCATAGCGAGTGTGTTTGTAGACACCTACAGGGTGGGTGGAAAGTAAGTAGGCATTTGAGAAATGGTTATAACCTCTATATTTCCAATGCAAAGATATTTAATGCCTACTTACTTTCCACCCACCCTGTATACTCAAGAGTATGTCAGCAAAATTTTGTTTTGCAAACTACTCATTGCATTAATAAATTAATAATACGTCAGCAGAATTGTCAGGGATACAGAATGTTGTGTGTGTGTGTGTGTCAGTCATGTCTGCTGTGGGGTCACCCCCCTCTCCCCCGTGTAGGAGTTACAGTAATTAAACAGTTGGTTCAGCGTGACATTAATAAGGATTGCGAAGGTTGATTCGCGTACATGTCAACAAGGACTTTTTTTTTTTGAAGGTTCTGTCGGAGTTGAAGATTCGATTGTGATCTTCAGGATTGTGACGCCACGTGGTATTGTAGGTGGTTATTAATTTGAACTTGATCTCTGAAAACGGAACCGATAATTTCCTCCGGAACTTTTGTAACTTTGTACAAAGCCACACGCTCTCACACACACCACAGTCCACCCTCATTCTGTTTTTCTTCCCACGTGGGAAAGGGACCAGGTTTTATACCCAGAAAGACAGGTGAAATAACAGTTTTAACTGTTTTCAATATTTAAATTTTCGGATAGGAGACGGTAGATGTTTTTAGCTTCGTGAGTAAGTTCAGTTAGATATTTTTTAAACTGATAGTAGATGTTTATAAGCTGTTGAACTACATTTTGAATGAGACGTGAGAGAGAAGAGTGAAATGAGTGGAAACAGAAGGGAGTTTCCAAAAAAGCAAGACCAAAAAATTGCTGGACGCTGGTTACAGTGGCGGATTTCATTCACTGATAAATAACTCTTTTCGAAGTGTTAACCAGGCTAATACGGTTTACACTAACATGATTCTAGGTCGTTGTCTCCCAGAATTTGGAACCGCAATTTATAGCCCTTTAGAACTCGAACGATTAAAGATATATAAGATTTGATCGTAATTCGTACTAAAATCTCCGACTCCGACCCCGACCCCGACCCCGACCCCGACCCCGACCCCGACCCCGACTCCTTCATAAAAGCTCAATATGTATTAATAAGGGTAGACCTACTAAAATGGTACGTGGCACCTTAAGAGATTTAATCACCACTACGTGAATCATCAGTCCACTTTTTAGACTTATAACCTATATTTAATTATACTTCTAATGGTTATTGTTCTTAAGATTTTATATCGAGGTCGGATTCGGTGTCGGTACATTTTTACCGACTCCGACTTCACAGCCCTGGTAATTAGTGTATCGGTTTTCGAGCTACGAGATGACAGAGCATAAAGTCTCTTGTTTAATTATCATGAACCCCTTTTAAACTTAAGAAAAAAGATAACTGTGCATTGAAGGAATTCGTAATTTTTCTCTGTAACTTTTTTTCCAAAACATTTTTCGCTTCGATAAATAGGTTCAAGTAATTACCCTAGAGATGAGAGGAAAAAACGTCTTTATGTTAAGTGTCCGATTTTAACCAAAATTGATACGCGCCAATACGTTGTAGTAGTTAAATTTCCCCATGCGTCTATTCTAGGTCTATCAATTTATCTCTTTCCTCCGATTTATAATGTAACATATCTGTTATTGGTCGGGTTTGGGCCATTCTTTCTAAACGTTTCTTTTCATTTAATGTTTATATTTGTCAGTTTTATCTTTAATTCGTGTCTTATCTGATGAGTCTTTATTTTATCTTATCTTATAAGGACCTCTAACTGGTCGGGAAATTAACTTTCTGTCTCTTTAGTTTAACGTCTTGTGAAACTGACATTTTATTACATGGTTTAGAAATTCGCTGCTTTTCTGGAACCCAAAGGTCATTCAGTTTAAAAGAAACCATTTTTCAGGCTTCTTAGGTACGTGAATCCAGATCATATATTCTTACCGTACTCTTCTTAAGATTAATTTTTAATATTATCTTCTCATCTACGTTTCGGTTTTTCTTTCACCCGTTGATGCTTTCTAACCAAAATTCTTTGTGCATTACTTATGTCCCCCACTCAGCCGAGCGGGCGTTCCGTAGCTCAGGTGGTTAGGCTTCTCTCCTCGGATGGATTGACGTCGTTAAATAAGATTTCTTGTGGATGAAATGGCATTTGAGGGTTTTCTCCCAGATCTAAGGGATGATAATGCATGGGGTATCAATAATAATTTGGAAGGAGGCGGTCGTGATCAATTTTTTAAGGGTCTGTAGTTAAATTAAGTTCGAGAGACTTGGGAAAATAATGAAGGAACAGTCGACGTTGGTCTTTTAAGGGTTGTAACTTCTCGGAGGGACCTTCAAGACTTTGACGTCTTGTCTTTCTGTGAGATACGTGAAAGACTTTTTATATTTATGAACAGGATCTTTCCATCCTTTTCTCGGACTGGGACCTGTTCATATACGTTCTTGGCAGATGATCCAGAAGTGGTTTGCCATTGCCTTCTTCTGTGTGTGAATGGAGTAATTATTGGGATGCCACGGAGGAAAACTCCGTGTTGCCCAACACAAGTTATAAATTCGGGCACCGCCGGGAATCGAACCCGAGACCCCAGGATTACAAGGCCAGCGTTCTAACCGCTAGACCACCGTGGCGTATGTGAAAGACATACGATAGAATGTTTTTATTTGTAATGTTCGCGGATTTCTTAATGGAAGCAAGGACGTTTTGACGTGAGATTTTAAATATACACAGTATTATCGTTAGTTTACTGCTAAATTAAAAAGTATTTGAGACAGGTAGCAGGAGAGAGAGAGAGAGAGAGGAAGAGAGAGAGAGCGTGGAAAAGAGATGAAGGTATAGAAAGGAAATTACCTTTCTGGACACGAGTAAACTGTGAAATTTAATGAAAGCCAGTGTGTTAAATAAGAAAGTAACACGTCTGCGAAGGCTGACGAAAGAAAGAGTCAGACATTGGTTTAATTTCGTGGTGTGGGGGGGGGGGGGGGGGTAAAAGAAAGAAAGAAACTTCAAGTCCCGGTTCGCCGGTCCAGTTAGTTTTGACCAACACCCGCTAGAAAGCAGGTTAATCGCAAACCTACCTGTTGCCTGTAATATTCTTGCGAGCGAGTTAACGTGCTATTCCTTCATATTTAGTGTAGCAACGTGGTTGAAGTTTGTGGTGACGTTACGAATTACTCTTTGGATAGTCAGATAAGTTCGTTTCGTGTTCATAGCAGCGTTTAATATTAAGAGGTGATACACGTTTTAGCCTCGAATTGACGTACGTGGCTAAAATTATCGATCTGAACTAGAATCAAATTAAAAATAATTATAATTGATAAGGATACCCGGTAACTTTTAATCAAGTTGCCTCGATGACAGATTTATATTTCTTCTACAGTAATTTAATAATAGTAATGACTTACCTACGCAAAGTACGCTCATTTTTAATGTTAAAGTAGACACGTGAGTGACAAGTGGAAAATAATTTTGTGAGTGACACTTCGTTTCGTGTGGACATGAAAAATAACTTTCACGGAGTGTTTTCTTTATAAGCTCTTCGTTCGTAACTTTGTCGTAGATATCTTGTTCTGGATCTAGTGTTCTTAACTACTGGCCTTGAAATTTAAAATCAAAATTTACACGTGTTACACGTATAAGACGCTGACATTTTTCTAAAATAAACTGACTGAATGATAAATTTTGAGAAACGTGTTTACTGGTACATATCAACAAATATAAATTACCGTTGTCAGTGTTGTAAGTGTTCAAGGAAGGTCTGAAGAGAGCAGATATTAAATTGTTTCACTAGTCTTTAATCTCCGTACAGAAATTAATTAACACGTTACGTGTATAAAAATAATTTAAACTGCAAAGTGATATTCCTTCAACAGTCATCAGTCTGTGCAAATAAAAGCAACTGACAGCAGTGGTGTGTTTGTGTGTGTATATATAAGGTACTTTCAAAAACTGTTGTATTGGCGTAAAAGAATGGCCTTTCGCAAGTGGACAGGCAGACGAATTCGAGGGTAGGAATGCACCAAGTAAAACCTTTGCAGTGTTTTTGAAGGTAAGCTCCCCGTCATACGTACTATAAAACATTAGATTCTGTAAAACGTAGCAAATGTGAATATTAAAATACAAAAAAATTAACCGTGTAATGACAGTTATGAAACATCAGATTCTGGGTCTCTAATTTTTAAATTTGTTTGACATTTTATTTAAAAGCCAAGGAATATTTTAATCACTAAAAATTATGATCAAGGAAAAAGGCTATTTTAAATAAAGGAAACACTTTACGATAACGGTGACGTTTATGCATGTTACATTATGTTTAGTTAAATGTGACTTTTTTGATAAGGTAACTGTGACACTTCATAAATTATCCATGAATGCGAATATTTTAGTGCGTGTTTCGGTTGTTATGACTAATTGTGTAAGTCGCATTTAACGTCTTCTTAAAATATTCGGATCATATATTGAAGTTTGGTATAAAAGAAATTTAAAAGAATAAAGTAGCAATTCAGAACTTCAAACCGGTATTTTAAAGCTACTTTGTAGTGTACTGATCACTATTAAGAACTTGAGGCGGTATATTTTAAGCGAGGCCGCCTGTCCCTTAAGCCTGTATGAATAATAGACTTTTCTAAATCGATTTTTCGGTGCTGAAAAGCCGATGTCTGATCTTTTATACGTTATGAATAATCTCGGTGTATAAATATGTCAGCACGATTAATAATAGGGGTCTACTTGAACCTCCGCTTATATTTTTGGAACGCGTACGAAATGAGTGATTGTTACCACGAAAAATTATTTTGTTGTTGGATTTAACGAAAGAAAATTAAATATTCTGGAATTTTAAGAAACTGCTACAAATTTTATTGTACATTTTTCATGATTTCTGTCAGGTCATTTATTTTTATGCGGATATATTCACGTTATTTTATGTCGTGTTTTGAATGTATTTACGTCAAGTTGCTTTGCCTGTCAATACAGTTACGTCGTTTTTATGAGAATATATTAATGTCGTATTTGTTTTATCAGTGCAGTTATCTTTACATTAAAATTATTTCGAAATTGAGATGTCTCTATGTCAAGTCATTTTGCTTATAAATGCAATCACATTACATTGTTTGTTTTTTTTGTGACTGAAACAACTTCAGATTGCGTCTAATTATTTTTATGTGAATAATGTTACGTAAAATAATTTTATATAATTATAAATTAATTAGCATCAAATTACTTTGTTTACTAATTAAACTACTTTGGTCTCTCTTTGTGAGTAGTGCCAAGGCAAATTAATTTGTTGACTAATGTGGGCACGACAGACTCTGAGAACCAGGCGCTGTGGTTATCGGTTAAGACTGGAAATGCAGACTTATAATCTGATTTTTACGGTTTGTGGTTACTTTATGGTTATCTTGGTGCCGTTGGGGTCTGTCATGCCTCACAACTACCATCTTTCCACGTGTCTGTAATTTATATTAAATTAAACGACACACTTTTTTTAAGACTTGAGCCATTTAACAAGGGTTTTCCCCCCTTAAGAAGACGTTCAGTCACATTTTTAGATTTTACTCGTAGCGAGTAAAAAAGCATAGTGAAATTAGACAGGCTAGCAAAGTAGCTGTCTGTTTGCCTCGCCTTCTCTCCAGCCAGTGAAGTTAGAATTGTTCAACTTTCATAATCTAATTAAACTTAGAGATGGTGAAATCGCAGTGTGATATTTAAAGTTCTCACAGCAATGGCTGTCTTCTGGAATGTTTCGGTCGCCCTGATGATGGAGACAGCAAGTACATCTGAAATATTTGGAAATTCCTATCGGATTACATGGCTCGACATCCCAAATTAAAGTCGTCATCGTCGTCAGTGAACTCTGAGGAACAGGATGTATTTTGCTTTCCAAAACCTAAATGCTGAGACAGCTGATTTATAAGAGTTACAGATTTATTCTTGATGATGATGGTTAACTAATTAAAAGTGCGAAGACGAACATTTCTCGGCCGGAAATACAAGCGTCATGTAGACTGAGCTAGATTTATGGTGGTAGCCGGTGTCCTATAACATGGTGTAGCGGGTTTAACGCCTGGGTCGATTACCTTCATGCCAATTAAAAAGTACACGCTGTGATTATTAATTAAAATTGCAGTAAAGCTCTGATACAGACTGGTTCTTCGTATAGCGTGTAATACTGTAACACAGTTCACTTCGTAATACTTGGGGGTTTACGTATTTGCCTACGTAGATTTGGAATGCCCTGTTCTTATTTCATTTTTCTGCTTATAAAGCTTAGTGGTAACTATATGTACCGTTTGCTTTAACATTATGTATGGGTTTCATATGATTAACATAAGATAAATAAATACTTATTGCGAGAAGCCGAAGTTCTTCTAAATATTTAGGGGTTCAGTCCGTACCTCAAAGAAAACACCACACTTTACCATTACGACGATCAACTGGTTAACGATATTTAAGGAATTCGCTCTCTTTACTCTCTGATTCATACTAAACCCATAAAATATTCTGTGAATAAAATGCAGAACTATTAATTGGTACATATAGTTACCACGGGGCTTTAAAGGATTAAACAGCAAGGACCTCCCGAATACTGAGTAATGTCCAGTAAAATAATTTAAATAGGTTTAAAGTGTGAGCTGTGTAGTCGTACTTCGTCTACGTAAGTTAAATCCAAATGCTTTCTCGTGTTAAAATCGTAAAATGTGAACTTCCTCGGTCAATATTTTTCCCTAGTCACATCAGTTCTGCGACGTAAACGCAGAGGTAGGTTCTGGTTCATCTGTAGAAGTTTCAGGTGTTGTTGGGTTCCGTTTTCCAGGCATTCCACGCGTATTTGTTGCCCGGAATCCGTAGTTGCCCGTGTGAAAATCTACACCTAGCGATTTCTTTTACACCACGCATTCAAATCACCAGTGATCACGAGCTGGAACACGGAAGACTCGAGATGATGATGAAGATGAGAATAATTTAATTCATATCGTGAGTCAGTCTTAGATAAATCTTACTCTGTTTACAATCTTCACTTCGTACTCTCTTCGGAGGAACACGTTATCTCATATATCCTAATTTCATTTCTCAGTAGCTGAAATTATATAGCATCAAATGAGAGGATGACAGTGAATAATGAATTGGAAAGGATGTGGAAGGAAGCGGTCGTAGTCTAATTCAAGATACTATCCCGAAATTTGCAGAGGGACTGAAGAAAACCACGAAAACCATTGGGGACAGGCCGTAAGAGATTTAAATCGGGGCGCTTCTGAACACAACGTTACCACTGTCATACCTTGTTCAATACACTGTTTTTAACCTTATCGCTGCAACGTCTCATGAAAATAACAGTGTAGTCTGGAGTCAGTATCTCTGAAACGTCGGTAGATTTATACCGGACTAAACGGCGTTAAATCCCAGAAGACAGGCATCTTCGTACTCGCTGCCTTGAGAACCTGAAATCTCGATGAGACAACATGAAGATTACGTTAGAGAATATTAGCCATTCCAGACACAAACCGATCAAAGTCTTAGTAATTTTTGCCTCATTAAAATATCAGCAATTTAGAAGCTGCTGTTAATTTGTGTGATTTCGTATCTCGATATACATTAAGCTTAATCTGTCTCCTTAAATAATGACCACTTCTAAAATGTATTTAGGTGGAAAATTTCAAACTAAGAAACCATTTGAGAGACGTAAGCCTAGATGGGAAGATGATATTAAAATGGATGTTAAAACAAATCGTTACTGGCAGGATACGACTTGACGTATTCTTGTGTTCACGTAAATGAAAACTGTGCTCCATAAATAGCCGTGAGAATTTCTTTACCAGGTTAGCGACTATCAACTTCTCAAGGAAGATCTATTATATAGGAATAATGCGTTAGTAAGTCAGTTAACGAGGATTTGATTGTAAAAAATATGAAAACCAACGACGTACTTTTGAAAATCGTGATGAATGTACTTTTAAAACACCAGATGAGTGTCTTTTGTTATTTTCCGATTGTCAGCGTTTTTAAATAAACCAGGAATCGGGTGTGTTTTACCCCGGTCAGAAAATGAGGTTCTGTTTACTCGCCTTGACGTAGTCGAGGGTGAAACGTCACAAATTGTGAACCGTTAAAACAAATACTGTTGCTCGGTTTCAGTTATCTGGCTCTTAAACTGCCGATATCTTTACAATGGCCGCCGGCCTTGCGCGAGGTCATGTGACAGATTGCCCTAAAGAAAGCGTTCCATTGTTCAAATATAAAACGACCAGAACCGAAGTCGATCAGGTTTAAGGAGTAAGTTACGGTTTTAGGTCTGCATCAGTGACTACTCTCCAATGTGGACTGAAAATTTCTTTTTTAATGTTTTACCCGTGTTTCTTAGTGTCTGACGAGATTTTATCTCATTGACCTTGAAGTCGGTTTATCCCAGATAAATTTCTGTTTTCGTGAGACTGTATCAGACGTGCGTAATCTTTCATCGTTCTCCGCAAAGAGTCAGAAACTTTTATTCCGTGAAGCTTGGAGCGTATGGAAAAATATCTCGACTGAAAGTGTCATCTGCGTTCCATGTCTTGGTCTTGTAGTCAGGCATTTCCTAGTTCGTGGCTCGTGACGTCCGAAATCCATCCAAATATTTTAAAAAGTCAGTAGCGACCTCACAGAAAACAAAACACTATCAATGACAACTATCAATTTGTCAGTATTGTTCACACAACCCGCAACACACTACCGGATGGCGGTCTTTTGTGAACGAGGCGATGAACATTCCGATTGTTTATAATCGAAACGAAGAACTGGCCATGGAATTGTTTACTTACTCGGCCAGCGGGTTTGTTACTCAGTGTAATCTGGTAGCACCGACGTTTCGGAGGTTCTTACTGCTTCCATCATCAGGGCGATCGTCGTCCTGGATCAGTTTAAGTTTATTTACGTAAGTTTTTACTGATTGTGACGTCTGTAAATCAGAGAAGTTAAAATTGATCGAGGCCGATTTTTCTGTATGAGTTGCACTGCTTAAAAGCGTCTAGAAGGAAACCGCCGGGTATATGTGACATGGGTGTAAGATTTTCTGTGTCTGTAATTTGAAGAGAAACTCTAAAAGAATTCTTTAATTAGCGTGAAGCAATGCTGAATGTTCCAAATTGTCGGTACCTCGCAAAAAATGAAGCTATAACTGATTGCTGCTTGTGTTCTGTTTAATTGCGAAGTTTCTAATAGGAGAACAGCTGTGAGCCTGTTTGATTTCTTTAAGAGTGCAGAACATTCTTGACAGCAAGAAAACAGACAGTTTTGCAGCAGAACGAGAATCAACTGTAGTGGAATATAAATGTTCTCCAAATTGCCCTCCTCGCCTTCTTAAATACTCGTCGACATTGATTTAATTCACTGAAGATGGAATCCATTGTTAGGAAGCTAATAAAATATTTTCTATGTCTAGAAAAAAGTTATGGTAACAATTGTCGTCGAATTGCGAGGCGTTTATTGTTAATAAACTGCGAGATTTAAGATTCCCAACGCGGCGAAGACGCTGTTTGGGTTATTTCGTCCCGTAGACGCGTTGGGCGATATCAGAGTTTCCGAGAACCAGTTTTATGATAATACGAGGTGCTACCAAAACGTTCGGGGAATTTGAATTACACGCGCGAACCGGTTGTGGAATGGCCTGCCGCCGCTAGATGGGGCGAGGCGTACCCTTTGTGAATTAGTGTGCCCACAGCCATGAAGGCGAGAGGCCGCGTTCTTGAGTCTCGTGCGTTTTCGTGACGTGATTTTTTAAATGGCAGATTTTAAGGAGCAAAGAATCTGCATCAAATATTGCTTTAAGCTTAAAAAACTGCTGTAGAAACCCACCGCGTGCTTGTGGAAGCATTTGGTGAGAATGCTCTGAGTCAAAGTAAAACTTTTTTGTGGTACAAACGCTTTAAGGATGGAAACTAGGAGTTTTGATAAGCAATTTTTTTTTTATGGGCAAATTCCCTGAACTTTTTGGTAGCACCTCGTAATGTGCTGTGTGTTGTGCAGGTTTGCATGCCTCGCCTTGCTGCTAGACTTGTAATCAATGCGCTCAGATCGTCTACTGTTTATTGGTCTGTATGTAGCCGAATATTTGGACTGCAGAATGGAGAAAGTCTTTCAAGGCCTGACGAACAGCTTCGTACTTTGTACTCTGCAAATATTACCGAGAGATGCTAGGACATCACGCACGTTAAAAAGCTCGAGACAAAACGCATTGTAGTTACGTAAAATAGGATATGGTTTGTGACTGGATGTGTGAGTTACGTTAAAGCTGTCGAGAGATCTCAGACTTATTTTTGCATGATTGACCTTAAAACGGACAGTCTTCTGTGTCGGACCAACAATTGTCATGACCTACAGTTTTTGTTTTTTAATGTACGTAGTTCGTGATGGCCATTATTGTAACACGTGGAAGTTTATTGCTTTCTTTAGTAGCGATAATCTAAACGTACAGACACTCGAAAAGAAAACCAGCTCATACCTATTCCCCCCCCCCCCACAGACTTCAGATTGGACTCAGCTTGCTATGTTTTAAACACACTAATGAATCTTAAGGTTCCATAAAAGGCGGCAAATCCTCTTTTACCAGCTAAGTAATTATAAACTTTTCAAAGAATATTCGATCGTGGTTCTCCGAGTTGTGACGACTTAAATAGATGGTTTCGGAGGAATATAATGCCTCCATCTTCAGGATGTTATTGCCCTGCTGTGCGTGGTTGAAGGTAAAGTTTTTTGAGGTACCACTCCGAGGAGGTGTGTGGGGTGCCAGGAACATGATTTATGTGGTAGACTGTACTCCGCGGCAGACAGGAAGAAATATTCTGGTGCTGAGCTCTACAGCGGTGCTTTCACTTTGAAATGTCATAGGCGGACACAATGTCAGCGTTCTCGAATTTTCTTACTCTGACTCTCGTCATTTAGTTTTAAACCCTGACACACAGTGAAAGGGGAAACAAGTGTACGGTACTTAGCTCGTGCAACTTTCATTACGACGAAGTTAAGGCTACGTAAAGTTCTCTTTGCTATTAATCTTAAGCACCGCGCCATGCAGACGTAGGGGGGAGTGGAGGTAAAGATCCACACGTTTCTAATCTTGACATTATAAGGACCTTAACGCTAAGGCGACTTTAGCTGTGATCTGATAACGAGGCTCGGTGGACCCCAGAGCCGGTCTGGACGTTGCGGCGAACAGAAATATCCTGCCCTGCTTGGAATCGAACCCAAGTACCACGGCCCATAACCTGGTCAGATGATTTAATTATTAAAATTAAATTATTTGGTTATTCCGTCAAATCACAATGTATTTAAAATAAGATAATTAAAGTAATTAAAATATCATTCTGTGTTCCATATCGAATAATCGATTTACAATTGGTACTGTTCCAATTGTAAATCGATTATTCGATATGGAACACAGAATGATATTTTAATTATTTTAATTATCTTATTTTAAATACATTGTGATTTGACGGAATAACCAAATAATTTAATTTTAATTTAATAAATCACAATATGACGCAACTACACTATCTTATGATTTAATTATGACTGAGTATAAAGTTTTGCGTGTTAATGGACCTGTCAGTTATAAAGCGGCCTTTTCTGACGAGATTCAGAAATCCCGTTACAATAAAAGTTGAAAGTGCTATCACGGAATTTGCCTGGAGGAACTAAGGAAAACATCGAAACACTTCACAAATGTTGCGACGACGTCAGAGGGCCCGTGGGTTTTTGTTGCCCCCGGTAACGTCAACGTTTAAGTGGTCCCGGACAGACAAACAACGCGTTTGGTTGGACAAGAAATCATAATTTTTCCATAAGAAAATAATTTGAACGGCAACTGGACCATGGTGTTGATGACAGGAACTGGTGACGGAAACAGGTTGGAGCCATGGAAAGTAGAAAGTAGCTAAGCAACGTTCTCCTTGAATGGAGCAAAAACACGTAACCTTACTATAGAAAAAGAACATTTTACAGGTCCGCTCCGGATTGAAAAGGTTTTACAATTTTGTGTACTTCGACACGATTTGATCTTTGTCCATCACAGCTACAAATATTCTGTAATAAAGACTTAAGTTACTTTAATAGTTAAATAATCTTTAACGCTTTAGCTAGTCTCCAAATTCATTCGTTTAATCATTAAAATGGAAGCGATATGTTAAAAACACTCTGGCTCTCCCAAGCAGGTTTTTTACCAGCAATAAATTTAGTGCCATTATCCACAGGTGACCCTAACGAGAGCCAGAAAGTCAAGCTTGAAATTGTATGAACGTTCGAACTGCGAGTTCCAGACACTTTTCTGTCTTATTCTTCAATTGTTGAATAAAAGGTCTAGACCTCGTTCCGTCACTTCTCATGCAGCACCAACAATGGTCTTTCTGGGATAATCTCCCATTTGGTTAAGTGAGCCTACCGTACAGCGTTTTGGTGTTCTTATTCTATTAATAATCACGTTTCCAGCTAATTATTACGTCACCACTGTTGGGCGAAGCTTGCCATGACCTTCGTGTATTTAATTCCCATGTTTTCACTTTGTACCACGCGGATGCTTTAAGGACAAACATATTAGTAATCTCTGACTTTCTTTTGATAATTCTGTCGTTAATAAAATACGTGTGATTGTTGGTGACGGGACATTTGACAGTTGACAGTAACGTATTAGACGTGGCTCTTAGCGGTGCGTCGTGCAGTTGAAGCCGGGAGCCGGGGAAGAGACAGTTTCATTCAATTTTATCAGTGAACGCACTGTAGATTCTGTATCCTGTCCCTTGTGTTGGTTTCCAGAGGGGGCAAAACAAAATTATATCCCATTTACACAATGTATTTTCCTCAGAATCCATTTTAGTATTATCCATCCATGCACAATTTTGATTTTTTTTTGTTTCCTTACGAGAACAATTATTGACAAAGACAGAAATAAATTATTTGGAAAATATATGAACGTTCGGTAAATGAAATTCAGTCCGAATTTTAGTCGTGAACAAAAAATAAACAACTTGGGAGGACATTATTAAAATGGATCTAAAGGACGTCGTTTTTGGATTGATTTTAATTGGCTTAGGGATGGGTCGAATGGAGGGTTTGTGAACACTGGTATGAGCTTTCAAGGCCCAAATATGCTTTCAATTTCGTGACTAACTTATCATTATCAGGCTATCAAGAGAGGGAAAAGTTAAGCGTTTACTTGGGGAATTAAGGCAATAAACCAATAAAATGCAGGTAGCAACAGCACGTGGGGGCTTAAGAAGGAGTAAGTAGCTTCATCTCCCGTTACGAGTGTAGGAATGCGAGAAGCCATTGGCACGATCTCTGCCAGAACTGGGTTTGTAACTGGCCAGCGAACTCTTACCAAAATAATGGACTGACCCGGATAAAAACGTGCATCATAATTACCGACGCGAGACGAATAAAATTGTACTAACATTTGGATCTGCATTTCTTATTATTATTTCTTCTATACACCACTTTATAGGGTATTTACTTCCATGTACCCGAGACAAACCTTGCCCCTACGGTACATAGTGAAGCAGCTATTTCCGAAATACATTTTGTTTTTAATACGTGTTACGTGTATTATAATTATAATAATAATAATTATTATTATTATTATTATTAGTGTTTAATATTTATACTTGTGTTTACCTAGGTAGATTATTTCCTTTTTATCAAATTTGTATGTCTGTTTTAGTGTTTGCCTGTCATAGGATCTTTGCTGTTGGCAAACACTTAACAAAGTAATTTAACTATTATTATTATTATTTAGTATTATTTATTTTATTTAGAATTATTAAATCGAATTATATTACTTAGGTATCGTATTTAGCCCATTTATTTGTGAAATATGATTCAATAAATTAATCGAATTATTATTATTATTAATATGGTACATTTATATATTTAGTTTCATTTGTTTGTTTTACTTTTATTATTATTGAAATAAATTAATTACTTATTATATTTTATCCTGTACTCTGGTTGTAAGAAAAATACGAAACATAATTAAATTCAATTCAATTAATTTATTAAAGAAATTAATTGAATTGAATTGAATTATGTTTCGTATTTTTCTCACCAACTCATCGTATTATTAAAATGCGCTAACTACATTTTCTTGGTTTTATATGAGTATAAAACTTGGTCACTGGCGTTCAGATGCAATCTGGGTTATCTGAGAAAAGGGTTCTGGAGAGGACATTTTTACCCAAGAGGGATCAAATCAGAGGATTCTCGAGAAAACTGCATAATGAGGAACTCGAAAATTCGTACTACTGACCAAATATGTTTAGGGAGGCGTGTAGCACGCATGGGGGGGAGCCCTGAAGGGAAGAGACCACTCGGAATACGAAGGCGCAGATGGGAAGATAATATTAAAATAAATCTTAACGAAATCAGTTGAAGTATGGACTGGATTCATGTCGCTCAGGGTAAGGACTGATGGCAGGCTTTTGTGAACACTGCAATGAACGGTTTGGTCCACGATAAGGAAGTGAATTGAACTGAATTATCAAAATCATGTCCCTCACTCACTCACCATCATCATCATCATCAGTCACTTCGTGTCTGTCCGTCCGTGTGTTAGTCAATGACGTGAATTGTTTTTACTAAGTTCCACCATTGCAAATCGCGGAGGTCCGTCTACATCAGCGGTAACCATTCGCATTCCTCAGCCGTTCTGTATTACGTCATTAAACCGGAACTCTCCAGATAGCATGCGCTCCATTTGTGCTCTCGATCTCAGGAGCACGACTAGCATATGCTACTGTCGATCTAACACGAGAAGGCCCTTATTAGAAAACAACATTACGTGTTTTGAAAGTACCACTTAAAATCAATTTAAGAAAGCATGAAACACGCGGAAGAGTTTAGTCTACTTTCAGAAGCATGAAACATTAGTAAATAAAGCAAGAGTTTCATCATTGCGTTGTACGTTTGTGAAAATCCTTCCCTCAGAACAAGAGAACAGCATAAATCAAAGTAATTGGGAATAGAGATTTAATTTTCCGGGCCCATGAACGTTTTAAATTGTCTTGTAGAACACACCCTTACTTGCTTCAGAGAACGTAAAGCAGAAACATGGCTGCCGAGCGTAGTTGGCATTTCCCCTGTCGATTTGAAGGTTGTAAATAAGAAAGTTCTGGAACACTGGTTGTGAAATATTGCACGAAGATTGTTCATTAACATCTAAAAATTCTGCATTTATTTCTTTCTCGATACAAGGAATACCAATATTTACACTATCCCAACTTTGGGCCTGTCTATTGATGCATTATCTTTCTTTAAATTCCTAATTGTTAATGACTTATTTGATTTTTCAGGTACGTGAACCTCAGGCCTAACGATCATCGTCGTACGAGGCAAATGGACGTGAGTAGCGTATGGAATTTTATAATAATTTTCTCGTCCATAAAATTTATTAAAAGCACAGTTATTTCATAGTTATATAATAAAGTACACTTGCACTTAACAATAAAACTATTTATTACAGGAAAATGTTCTGATCGATAAAAATAAGTTCTATCATTGATTAATTTTTAAGTGAAGAACTGAACAGGGTTTATGGGTTAATTTCGTCGGTCATTTAACGACGTACTTTATATTTCGTTTCGACGTGATCATATCGAGGAAGTTGAAATGGGTGAGGTCCTTGTGAGATTATAGTTGGAAAATCTGAACGGAGGTTACCATTTTGAATATCTATGAAAATTCCCAGATGAGAAAATAATATTTGAAATGCATCTGAAAGAAACAGGACGTAATAATGTAGACTGGATTCTATACTGCGTCGCATAAAAAGTACAGTTGAAAAACTGATAGTCGCACAGCTGTTTCAAGTAATTTCCCCGCGTTGTACAGAGCCTAGATGTTTATGTACTTGGAAACATGAAGTAAAATTTGTTCTTCGAAGAAGTTACGATTACCTGACTGTAATTCTGTTACAAACGAAAGACAGTTAATTATTTTACTTGTAAATTTCCCGCGAAAAATTACGGGAAAATCGAAACTATTAAACCCACACATTCATAAATATTATCCCATGATGACAAAAATTCCTTATCAGCAAACAATCACGAACTAACCAAGTTATCGACACTTAGCTGTTACGTACTTAGATTATTTAGCTACTACCCATTTCAATAACGTGTTTCTTGTTATTTTTTATGACTTCCTTGATTAATTCAGTTCGTAGTATAACAGGCACAAACTAACATAATTCTTATTAGTCGTTAGAATAGCTATTTTAGTCATCGCAGAACTGAATGTATACCATGAAAACAATGAAATCGTTAAACGGAAATATAATCAGACTTTTATTTTAAGCCTTAAAGACGTAAATTAACTGTGTTCGAGATTAAATGCTAAGGGAAGGAAATTAAAGGCAGATCAGTTAATACCACATATTATATTTTAATATTTTCCGTCAAATCACAATTTTAATAAGATAATAAAATATAAAATATTTAAAATATCATTTCACGTTCCGCATCGAATGATCGATTTACATATAATAATAATATATAAGAGTAATCTGATAAGAACATTTCAATAAACTGCATAACATTGTAAATGATTGTAATTCGAGTTTTAAATTTTACCAATCTAATTTATACCTGAGGACGGTTAAATATAACCGAAACATGTCGTAAGAGACGTTCCAATTTGTAAATCGATCATTCGATGCGGAACGTGAAATGATATTTTAAATATTTTATATTTTATTATCTTATTAAAATTGTGATTTGACGGAAAATATTAAAATATTAACCTAATTCACAATATGACGCAAATATACTACCTTATTAACCACATATTATGCTAGTATGACTGAAAATAATGGCGGATGTAAATATTATGAATATTCTCTCATTTGCACTTGGTTCTTCGCTTATCTCTACAGAATTATTCAGCCTATCAAAGTCGCGATGATAATAATTTTGCTTCTCACCTCCAAATTGTTTTATTCGAATGTGTTTACATTAATTTTAAAATAATCAGTGATATTTGTTGAAAACATTACAACGATTTTTAACCGTGTTTAATTCAATTCAAATCGTAATTATTAGTCCACTGTATCAAAAGACAGACGGCCATGTATATCTACGTATATTAACGTTTAAAATTTATAAAATCTATCGACTGCAGCACACTTTTAGTAAGACACAGACGGACGAATATATAGAGCTCGATTTGCTTTGTGAATTTGGAATTAAGTCTTTATAAGAAATCAACTCCTCTCACCGCTGGCTTACAGGTTTAGAATAAGAATTGGAGACACACTTATATGTGAAGAGTTAAGGAAATTTCATTAGTTGGCTGTCATATATCTGTTGCTTCACTGTGATTGCATTCTGAAGCAATACGCACCGCGCAACTCAATATCCATTACACAGACTGTACCAACCGTCTTTGAAAGGAACATAATTCATTTTTGCACTACAGACACTTACTACTCCTTAATGCACATAAATCTAGATTACAACAGCAATTCCAATTGAAATCCGTGCTTACTTTTTTGTAACACTTGCCCAATTATGTGAAGCAAGTCTGTCGCTGTATTAAAGTTGTTTTGGCTTTGCTGTTCACGTGTTAATGGTTTGTTTATTTTATTTAATCTTTATTAAGTCAGGCTGCCTGTAGGCAATAACATTATATACCTTTTACTCGAATATTGCACTCGGTGTGCATTTTGTTACAAAAGTTTTCTGTCTCGTCAGCAGTAGTTAACGACAAGTAGGCCACGGAAACGTAAGAAGGCCTCCAGTTTTACTAACTGGCCGGTCGCTCATAACTAGTCACGAAATAAGCTGTCGGACACCGCACTCTCGACTTGGCTACCTTATTCGCTTGCAAATTCGAAGTAGTACTTATAATCTCTCATACGTGAAACTCACTTTTATGTTTCCTTGCTTTGATACGTGTTTGGTGAGAGGCGTAGACTGTATTAAAATTGATGTTTAGAGTGTGGATTGGAGTCATCTGGCTCAGGTTATGAACCAATGACACGTCGATTTGAATGTTATATATAATCAGTCAGTAAATTCGTTGAATGGAGGTTTATCGAATGTTTAAAATGCATCTTCAGGTATTCGTTCATGAAACTTGAAACATGATGATTGTGCTAAATATTTGTAGTTATGCTGATAATTATTATTTATACCTTCACTTGAGAAATGTTATAAAAACATCTACTACTAGATTCCACTACACGGTAACACCTTTCGGAATATGAAATTTTGCAACGTCAGCTTCGAGTTTATTTTCCCCGTATAGATCAATGTATTCTTTACAGTTATTAAAATTAATTTAAATAATTTTGTGAAATAAGACTTAATTTGCTTGAAAACACTTTCCATTTGTGATGACATGTGTTTTCATTAACTGACAAGAATGTATGCAGCACAAATAACGAAAGTGAAAATAGATTCAGAATGTGGAAAAATGTTATTTTTGTAAAGCCTCAGGCAAGTACACAGATGTCGCTTTAGAGCGGGGAAAATATATTTGCTACGAAACTCCTGTTGGCAATGTTAGTTAAAATACGTTTTCTGTGGCGTCTACTTCAAATTTAATGATTTAATCTACTTAATTACCAGTAATTCGTACTAACAGATTCTGATGGAATCTGAGATGATAAATAATATATAAGAATTCAGCCCGTACCGCGAAGAAAACACGCCACTTCACCATTATAAAGATCGTATTATTAATACTGTTTGGGCAAATATTAGCTGTTTAATACGAAACTCATAAGTAGTGATTTTGTAAGGTTTTACGATTTTAAAGACCTTTTGTGCAAACAATGGATAAACCCCCAAAACAAATAAAGTAGTTTTATGAGACAATCGCCAAAGACATTCAGACAGGAAGCGTGTTTACCCGTTATACTGCCGCGGGGTTCAAACATCACTTATATTAACATACAGCATTCTTACTCAGTCACTCCATTGAGAAGAGACATTTTACAGAAGCTGATAGTCGCTCAGCTTGCAAAGAAATCACCCTTTTTTTTACGAAGCCCGAAAGTTTGTAACCATTTTCACAATAGCCCTCTGCTGGACCGTTTAAATCCGTTTCAGACATATTGCGATCCATTTCAGTATAATCCTCCATCTGCTGCTATAAATCCTGTTCTCCGTTGAAGTTCTATGCATTTATCAAATCCTCCATTCTATCTGCTTGTCCTGTCCATCTATTCGTTCTTAATTTGATCACTGTAGAAATATTAGACGAAATTCTAAAAGTCGAAGTACCTTGTTAAGCACGACGTACATATACAGAACAACTTCGAATACGATATTAAAAATACAATAAAATCTGGAAGAAAATATCATTTGAAATCTGATAAACATCTGACTAAAAGTTGCATTTAAGAAATTATATTTAAGTTTATATAATTTTATACACCTGAAGATGGTTCTTTTAGAACTGAAACATGTCGTGTAAAAAAAGTGATGATCTAATGTAAATCGAACATTTCGATAGAGAACATCATTTAATATATTTTAAATATTTAAATGTTAATTATGGTAATATTTTAATATTTAATAGGAATTTTATTGTGATTAGACTGATAAGATTTAAACAAATTGTTAATCAATGTTTTCAGTTTATTGCCACCTGTCTGATGCAAATATTGCCTTCAGCAATTTGTTAACCAACTTTTATTCTCGTACAAACAGTGGGTAACTTTATAGCTCCTTTGATCTTTCGGCATTAAGACAGACGGCGAAAACAAAAGAGTGGATTATGCCAAGCATTCTCCGAAATTAGTAGGCTCTTAAAATTATTTTTGAGCGTAATTTTGTTTTGTTATGTTGCCACGTTTCGAAAGGTATTAACGTATTTTTCTCAGGTTTTGCATGTGCTTACAACTGAACTGTACATTCGATAAGGATGTTTCTTGTTATCTGTCTACGATCAGGTGTTGCAAACATCTAGAAGTTGGATAATCGCTTTGCAGAATACCATCTCTGATATTACGCAACCCTCGGAACTACAACACAATTTGTAATAACAGTCAGCATATCGAGTTTGATCGAAATAATGTTTGTGATAGAGAAAGTCCTTGCGAAATTCACGATTGGCCGGTCTCGTACTCGCTCAAATGTGCTGGCTTAAGTTTCCTGCCTTATACATGCGTGGAGCATTCCAGACGAGTGGGCGGGGGTATCGATCGTGCATAGTTCGATTAAAATCGATACAAAAATTGTAATCGGAATACTTCATAGGAAAAGATGGGAGGATAATGTTAAAATGAATCAAACAAACGTGTAATGAGAGTGTGGAGTGGATTAAGCTGGCGCTGAATATGGTCCATCGGTAGCGTCTTTTTGAAACGTGGATGAAATTTCGGTTTCTGTAAAAGGCCGGGAATTTTTTTTAACAGTTGAGCAACTATCAGCTTCTAAGCATAAGCTTATTCAATTGACTCTTCACCATCGTCAAGAAGTTTTTGATCTGATAAGCTTTTCGCTTCAGAGTTAGATGTGACGCTTTGAAGAATTTGCGCGATTTTGTGTCGGAACTCCTTTAAGCAGAGTTCTTTAGGTTGATAGTCTCTCAGATGGTTAAGAATTTTCCCGCCTTGTGTAGAACACAAAGCTTCAGTTAAGTGTTCGAAAGTCAGAAATTGAACACTAGCTGATGTGTATTCATTCCGTTCGTATGTGATAATGAATCTGTGACGTCATACTTCATTCAGAAACGTATGACACCATAAAATATTACATAATATTTTGTTAACAATGAAAAAAAATATTGCGTAAATGTAATTTGTTTCCGGTGCCCTTGCAAGTTAAAATAACATTTACAACAATAACAATTTCTTATGAAACTTACGTTTTGTTCCTAACTTCCGGTTTAAAAATATTGATTCAGTAATGCGGAAACAGATGAAGTACGTTGATTAATCAGATTCTCATTCTGTATTTCTTCGTGTTTTAGGAAATGGAGCCTCGAATGTGTGACAAAATCTGTGTAAACATAAATTGAATTTGGTTTTGAAGTGACTTACAATGTAGCGATGGTCCCAAAATATAAATTAAGAACTGTGTGCTATAAAATTCTTATGTCTGTAAACATTTAGGTTAATCTCGGCCACTATATTTGTCATGAAAGAATCCGGAAGTTCAAGAACTCACTCACTTGTAACAGTTACTTGCTATGAACGAACACAAATTCTGCTCTGAAAAACTCTGTTGTTTACAAATAGGAATACATTTTATTGACTAGCTTTTCTCTGGAAAGAACTGTCTGCTCCGTGAAACTGACGTATTTTAATAGGGGAAGGAAATTTTTCTGAAAAAGTTTAGCATAGAACGTGTTCCGACGGTAACAATTTGATATTCGTTCATCTATAATTATTTCGAAGTGAGTATGAAAAATGTATACTGAAAGGCGAATGAATAATTGTTACAATAACCGTTATCATACAATTCAGTCAAAACACGGTCCTTGGAAGATAATTTCCGGAAGATAGGCTATCACTTAAATCATTTTTAATTACGAAATAGGTAATTAATTATTAACTGAAACCTTGATAATCCATTCGCTCCGTTCTTGAAGGAAGTTGTCACACTGATTTTGGAACACAAGTTTTTCCGTGTTAAATTCTGTTAACTGACATTCCCCAGCCAATGTTTAAATCACGGATTTTAATTCTTTTTTTTAACAGATCTCGGATCACATTCACACCACGTTCTATGATATCAGGTAACCATTTTCCATAATGTGGGTTAATACAGTATTATGGAATATCAAATCTAAAACTTCTTTACGATACTAATCATTTGAATAAAAATTTCCTTGGATATTATCCATCGTCTAGTAAAATATAAAACGTAAAACGACGTTTCGGAGATGGGACTCTATCTCCGGAGATAGGGATTAGCTCTCTCTAGTGGGCCCAACTGTGTAGGAACCTGAAGACGGATATAGAGTCCCATCTCCGAAACGTCGTTTTACGTTTTATATTTTACTAGACGATGGATAATATCCAAGGAAATTTTTATTCAAATGATTATTATGGAAATTTGACGTGGGCCTCACAGAACACAATGGCGAGCCACGGGTTGCAAACTAAAGATGTAAGTCTTCGTGTCTGTTCGTCACCGCGGAGTAAGGCCGGTGACGAAGAAACGAGCATTTAGAATCAGGAGGGAAAGTACTCGATTTCCCTAGTTGGGCCAGGTTCTTCGCATAAGAAATGATGTGTTGACTACGAGATCGTCAGATGTTTCAGAACTCGCCCTAATTCTCTAATAAGAAAAGTCTGAGTTCTTTGTTTTTCTTTCGACGGGTAGGCAGGATTTAATGTACCGCCTGGGGCCATTGGCTTCAGCATGAAACGTAAAATACGAAGGGCAATGAACATTCAAAGTCACGTCCAGGTGACAGCTACTGATATTGGAATGTCCCGCCTGTTTCTTCGCGAGATGCAAGCCGCATCACTTACCAAGACACGTGTAACCTTGCATTTGGAGAAGGGGGGGGGGAGTTTCTGTACACAGATCAGTGGTCGAGATAAGGGCTTCTGCCCAGCGAATTCGAGGTCAGTGTTTTAAATACAAGGTTGAAAAGACAGGAGTACACTAAATTTCGTATTATATTTACACCTAGGTATTCTGAACACTAATACTTCTATTTGCATGGTATTACATAAAGTGTGTGTGTATGTAAGTGAATTAATAATGTAAAGGTCTCAGTAATTCCTATAACAATTGAAATTACTGCATGCAGATTATTGTGAAAGCAGAATCCAGTTATTGTCCCATTGTCGTCTCCTACAATGCAATGCAGTTCGTGAATTATCGTTCTGGGATTCTGAGCGTCTCGTCACACGATCGAATCCCGCACGGGTAAAGTTTCTACCGTTGTTTGCAATTGTAAATATGCTACAAAACGATTACTGCAATTAGATATTGTTATTATATGTTTGGAAGAACTTACTATTTATTCATAAAATAGTGTAGTTGCGTCATATTGTGATTTATTAAATTAAAATTAAATTATTTGGTTATTCCGTCAAATCACAATGTATTTAAAATAAGATAATTAAAATAATTAAAATATCATTCTGTGTTCCATATCGAATAATCGATTTACAATTGGAACAGTAATAAACCTTGATCGGATACGGTAATAC
>NW_019059645.1:391390-446507 GCF_000696155.1 Zootermopsis nevadensis | reverse complement strand
TAAAGGGAAGGCGATTTGAGACGATAGAAGAGATTCAGGCAGAATCGCAGATGGTGCTTGACAGGCTGACAAAGAAAGATTTCCAGGGATGCTTCCAGGCTTGGCAGCGGCGCTGGGATCGTTGTGTTCACTCCCAGGGGAACTACTTCGAGAGTGATGGATGAATTTAATACCTGAGATAAGTGTACGGGTTTTTATAGACGCAGTCTATAAACTTTCCGATCGCACCTCGTATAGATCTCAAATTTATTATCTCAAGTAAGACCTGTATATTGAAATATGTGGAATATGTTTTATGGTAATTAAATTATTAAGCTGACTGACCTTTCACGCCTTCTGACACAGTACTTTCTTTTATATTCTGATGCAATAATCGATATTTCTCGTCATTGCGAGCAACATTACGGCTTACTAATTGTGTCAGTATGGCAACCGTTGTCGCCGGTTCGACCCCCGTAATGTACCTTTCCAAGTAACTGTAACATGCCTTAACCTTATATGATATATTTTTTTTTTTTTGTAAAAGTTGAAATTTGTAACCAGTAATAGGAAACTTTGTATGCAGAGTGTCCCACACGTTCTTGGCCGTAGGCGAACTCTTATTTGGCAAAGGTTTTGCAGTCTCGAGTGTTGGAATTCATTTACCGTCACGGCGCTACATTTATTAGTAAAAAAAGCTACTAACCCGACGCCATCACAAGGCTCTGAATCAAGCAGGACCTCATACGACGCAATGCTGCTAACCGACGCCGAGCGTAGCGACGCTTACGATCAGTACGCCGACATAACATTCCGAATGAATCGAAGAGGAGCCTCGGGACTCACTGCAACACGGCGTTGTGAAATGGACGCTAAGCGTCGAGACGCCTATAGTCCCGACGCTGAGCGTCGAGACGCCTATAGTCCCGACGCTAACACAAGAACAAGCGGAGGAGGAAAGGGACGCCACACTTCGCGACACTGGCAAATCGACGCGGATAAAAGTTTCGGAATGTAGAAAATACTCGTCTAATGAATCAGCCATCGTCACAAACCTCTAGAAAGTTATTCAGTGTTTTTCTTTTCAGTCACCTGGTTATCGTCTGAGAATGTTGAAGTAGCAATCTGAGCTTATAACAAGCTAATAACGATTTCTGGTCACGTCAGAGAAGTTGGGTCTAATTGATAATTGCACACAATTAAATAAACTTGCCATTAAACACTGAAAATAAGCTTCGAAGTGACACACATTTAAGACTATGAATGTAATTCTTCACAAAAGAATGTGTGCGTTTACTGTTATTAATTAATTTAGTGTTTGGAAGGTGGTGGCTGCCTTCTGGGATGTTACATTGCGTACTCTGATAGATATTGACTAACGTCTCAGAGACTATCGCCCTGATGATGGAGTCAGTATTTACTTCTGAAACGTCCTTCGATATCTACTAGACTTCTCTTCCCAGAAGACACCTACCTTCATTCTCGTCTCCGCGAGAAACTGAAAATCTCACCCATTTACCCCGTTTTTTTGTGATCCAAATCACATTTCAGAAATTCTGCATTAACTTATAGTTTCTCTGAGCTGTGCGCCTGCGTGTTTTAATGTCTTTCCTATTTGCTTCTATTGTGTCTGATGTACACAATATTACAATGAAACCCATTTGGAAAGTAGGTTAATTCATATCCCGATGCGAGCTCTACAGACGTGTGTCTATTATATATTGACAAAATATTGCCATAATTCAATATTGAATTAACTCTTTCAGCTCCTAATTATTTCTGCACTAAATAATGTCTTCTTGTTCTCCAGTGTGGCATCCGTGATGTTAATTAATGAACCAAATTAACTAGTGAAAGTGGTCTAAAACGTTTCGTGTCAAGTGCAGATACACACCGCTTGATGTCGCCACTGCAGATGAGCGTCTTGCCAATTGTATCGGCGAACAATGCTCTTTGGGTGGTTATGTGATACATTGCCCTTTCTAAGAGGCCGACAATTGAATCGTGGGCCGATGTTCTATAAAATTGTAGCCTTGTTGTGCGGGAAGGTGTTAATGACAGATTCAGAGCACGAGAAACAAGATTAGAATTCCGGTCTGTACGCACGATTGAGGTGAGTTGCCTATCCCAAGTAATTAATTGCATTATTACTTGTCTGCTGTGAAGTATCACGACCGTGGAGGTCGGTTGGTCTCGTGATGATACAAGAAAATCGAAAAGGAACCAGATTAAGTAGAAAAGGTTATTTTTTTTAAAAGTAACTGAATCCGTTTCACAGTTTTGAGGAAATAAAAATATTCTGTGGAATGTAGGTGGTGAAAAATAGTTTGTGAATGTAATAAAAAAAAGTACAGATTTGTTTCGGACCTAAACCAATCTTTTAAGTAATTTATAATGTATTTCGTTCAAAAAGTAAGTGTATGAATTGTAGTTTAATTTGAACACTGAGTCATAGTTAGATAAAAATTATCTTGCAGATGTTTCGCTGACTTTGATTTTAAATATAATTCAAGCCGCAAACGTTGGGACGAACTAAACAATTCACAGACTTTTTTTTTTTTTTGAGAATTCCGTCTCTTCATTTCGAAATGTCGCGGAGTTGGTTCTTTCAAAACAGAGCGACCAAAAATTTATTACGCGTTAAAAATCACAAAATTTGCCTGCTCATCGAAAAAGAATGTGTAGTTTCATTCAAAAATTGTCCCGATTATTTTTTTTTAAAAAATTATTTCCAGCAATGGCATTTTTCTAGACGTTAATTTCCTCGCTGGAGTCACTACGATTATTTCATACCCGAATGTGGCCTCGCAGTTGCTGCTTCATTTTTTTTTTCTGGAATGCGACTAGGGAATTTTCTTTTTCGAACCGTTAGTCTAGCGTGGCCATCGACAGAACATAACTAAAGTATCTTTTAAAGCGTTAGAAAACTACAGCTTTCATCTGCCGCCTGCCGCAATTAATACTTTATAACTGTACAAATATTTATAATGTAATCTCTGCGTCGCTGCAGACACACTCTGTCGGTGCCCGTAGTAACTGAATTAGACGTCTTCAAAAACTACGTTGCAGACATTTTAAATGGACTGGCTGATTCAGTAAGACTTACGAACACACTGAAGTAATGAATATTTTCTTTTCGTACAATAGGCAGATAACAATTATTCCTTGTAGTTAATCACAAATTAATTTTTATTTTATTTCTGTGTTCTCGGTCAGAAGCCTTACTCTTGAGCCAACGCCATGATAATAATAATAATAATAATAATAATAATAAAATAAAGATGCATACTGACTTGGATTAAGGCTGTACCTGACTTTAGGCTACACAATAATAAAGTATTTATAATGCTATATATTTGTTTATAGTAAAATGTGTTATAAAAAATACATGTTTCGACTTTCATGAAGTTATCTTCACAGAGCGAAAGGCCACAAAATGAATCAGAGTTTTATGCCTAGACTCAACCCCATAGATCCCTCAAAAAACAGAGAATTTCTTTAAAATTTGTACACGTGTTCAGTAACACTGAAATTTGAATTGAAAGCATCGGAACAAAGTACTGTTGAAGTTCTGGAATAAAATTAATAATAAAAGGTTTGATCTCCTGTACGCGGTGTATTTGTTGCTATGATTGCGGTTAATAAATTAAAAATCTGAAGATTTTCACTGGATCAGTGACCTTTGCTTTGGATGCTGTGGGCAGCTAAGAAGGCGGTGAAAACTGGGTCATAAGCACTGGAGCGATTTCTGATCTCGTTTCTGTCTTGACTTCCCGATGCAATGACAAGCGGAGTTTAATTGGTTCTGCGGTTTTTATCGCTCTCATATCCCCCACGACCAACCACCACCAATAAATCAAAAGATAACTTACTTTACTTAATTCGTTCATCATAGATAATGAAAACGATGATATGGACATTGCTGGTCTGATACGTACAAAAGCAAATTTTTAACTATTTATGTGTTTTTTTACCAACACATTCAAGTACCAGGGAAATATTTTGTAATTCTGTCTATGATAAATTTTTTGTCATTTTTAATTTCTAAGCTTATCGAGAGTTTCCCAAACTTATTTTTCTCTTCGGTTGGTATTTTAAAATATATTTGTGATGTCAGAGGTCGTCCTGTCGGCGTTTTCCTCCGTGCTTCCGCCCTAGCATTAACGATGCACTCACCTTCAACCAAGAAATTTATTGAAATTCTAATTTCTCTCAAGGAATGCGAAACATTTACACTCATTGCAGAATTTTAGTGGTGAAATATGGAGGTGAATTTGCTTAAGAGACCTAGAGAAAGGGAGACAGAAGACTTTATTTTGCGTTCTTCGTAGTGTTAGCCGGGCTAACACGGTTAACACAAATGCTCCGATCCTGATGATGGTGTCCCTGCTCTAGTGGAATAATTTTCATACAGAATTTCGTGAAAATCACTTGTAACTCTAAATTTATTAGTGGAAAAAGTGAGTGAAGTAGAACCATTAATCTGTATTCCAAAACTTGGATTCATAGACAAAAGACTATCAGGGTTAGTGCGGTATGTACAACTACAGAATACAATTTAAATATGTGTAAACGCGCACACTAAACTGTCGTATATATTTTCCGCATTTTTTAAGTCTCACATTTATACTTTAAAAAATTCTAACTTGCCAAAATGGGGCCACATCATTGGCTAAGAACTGTGCTCCTGAGGACGGACTCGGAGCTCAGATGTCCGAAGATGGGCGAAGTCTGTGCAAAACAGGATTTGATTATAGCTGACGACAGGGCGATCATCGGCGCAGAATTTTTTGGAAAAAATAATATTTAGGCGTTTCCGGACGCGGAAATGAATGAGTTTAAAAAAAAATTTACTGTTAGTCGAAGACACGTAATGAAATCCGTTTAGGGTAGAACTTGTCACCCGCTGAGCTACCACACTATTGTGAATTCCGGGTCGGAACTTGACACCAAGGTAACGGAGCGAACCACGAGAGGAGAGGAGGGGTCTCTCTCTCTGTATCCAGTCTTGTGGGTGGCAAAGGAATTGGTGCATGAAATTCCCCTTTTTATTTGCAGATATTTTTCTTTGTCAAAAAACTTCAATCCATGGCTCTACAAACGATGTAGTCTGCTGTCTATTTTCAAAATATTTCATCTCTATATTAAATAAGGATTTTTACGTTATTGCTATTATTGAATCATACACGAAATAGCTATTTACGATATCTACAAATGATGGAGAATGAATGTTCAGATTTTACGACCCTCAAAACAGAGATTTTTAGATCAGGTACTATGAAACTATGTATAATTATTATTTCACTTCATTTATACGGCTGTATCTGTCACCACGTACGAATAACATAAACTGAGGTTGTTTTAGAAAACTGTGGACGATATTTGGACTCTCAGAAGAAATACCAATCAGCTGACTCTTACGAATGTCTCAATAAACTTACGCTTTTCATAAGGGCAGGCAACTGTTGGCTTCTGGAAAAGCTGATATGCAATCTAATTCACAGCATCGTGAGGTTTAAGTGCAGTCACGGCTATATTAATTACAATAACAAACTTTTATGACATATCCGTCGTCTTAATTTAAATTAAAACCGACGTTTCGGAGACTGGAATCTGTCTCCGTCCTCAGGTGAATCCCATTCTGTTGGGCTCAGTCGATACAACTTGTCCCTAATTCCGTTCTTTTCAATTAAGACCACAAATATACTTTATTCGAAACTAAAGTCGGTGCAGTAGATTCAGATCACATCCTGTTCGACTCTTACGCCCAGTCAAGGCCCCGTAGACCTTGTGATATGTATATAATTCCAGCCTTGAAATGTGTCTTGATTCCCTCGCCATACGTGGACCTACGTGTATTCTAACGCTACATCACCGAGCCCGTGTCTTATAATGCGTGGCTTCGCCCCTCGTAGCTTTCTCGTCGCAAAAGTCTTCTTAGTTTAGGAAAAATATCGTTGGAGACGTAAGTTGGACGAGACTCGTTCGTGGAACGGACGAGCTCGGAGTCAATATAAACAGTTCCATTGAAAAACGTTGAATAATATTTTCTGAAAAATCGGCAAGGGCTCGTGTCGTTATCTTCACGTTCTTATATAAATAGACCTTAATTGTTCTGTTCTTCGCCTCGTCCAGACCGGTTTTGTGGTCCACCCAGCCTCTTATCCAGAGATTTTCTTCGAATATTTTCCTGGGGTAAAGTGACAGGAGCGTGAAGCTAACTACTTTTGTTATATATAATTTTGTAGTTTAAGAATGAGTGGATCTACAACTCCACTCCCTCGAACTTCTTCTTGGTTGTTTCAATTTACTGACTTGAAGAAGTAAATTCAAGTTCCGGAAGACTTAAGCTTTCTCGTCGTCTAAGTGAACTTTTGTTCTGTCGTTCCAGGAGACACGAAAAATAAGGTCCTTCAAGCAACATGAAATCCGTGGATCGTATGTCAGGCTCCGAGGGTTCTGGAACTCCGGACCCGGATCGAAATGCCGCCTTCTGGCCCGAGGACGATGAAGAACTCGAAGTGGACTACATGCATCTGGGTTCCGAGGATTCTGGAGGAAAAAGAGGGAACGACAAAGCTCGACAAGGTCTCTTTGCACCCCTCTGTGTTTAATTGGCACTTTGAAGCCCCTAACGTAGACAATCAATTCTCCCTTCTCTTGGTCGACGTACCGAAGGGTAGTGCTTAAAGAATATCTCGGGCACTGACGTCGATGGTTCGAAACCCGTCAAAGACATGGATGTATGTAACTTTTTCTATGTTGTCCCGTGTAAATAAAGGGCTCTAATATTATTTCCAATTGATATGGGACTCTGGTTATGTTGGCATCTTATGCACTCTTACGTATGCGTCAGAATTAGCCTGTGTGCATACAGATCACGCGATGAATCAGTAAAAGAACTTTTTTTTTCTAATCAGACGTCCCAAAATATGGAAAAAAAGATGACGCTTTCAGATGCTGTGTCTTGTCGATGAAATGTGCCCGTGATGTGGAGGTAGCTAGCAGACTCGGGGAGTGGTGACGTCAGGAAGGGCAGTTTAGAGCAGTGATATTAAATCTTTTTTGTTCGCGTACGCCCAGATATAATTTCTCTTCAACTTTGTACCCCCCAACGTTGTTGGTGTATAATTCAAGTTATACGTAGTATATAATCTACATCTAAAATAAATTAAATAAATTACATTACTGATTATTCAGTGTTTATCGTAAAATAATATATTTTTTTTAAAATTTTACGTCCCCCCTAAGATGTCTTCGCGTACCCCCAGATATAATTTCTCTTCAACTTTGTACCCCCAAAGTTGTTGGTGTATAATTCAAGTTATACGTAGTATATAATCTACATCTAAAATAAATTAAATAAATTAAATTACTGATTATTCAGTGTTTATCGTAAAATAATATATTTTTTTTTAAAATTTCACGTACGCCCTAACATGCCTTCGCGTACCCCAGGTTGAATACCACTGGTCTAGAGAGAGAAAGCTTTTCGCTGGGACCGACAGTCTCATAAGAGAAAGGTGTCATTACAGCGGCAAAGAAAATAACATTTAGCCAGTCGGGTAAATAAACGTTCAGAATGTTTACGTGTTCGAAAAGACAGCCATCTTCATTTATATACGTCCATTTAGAAGAAGTATTTTATCACTTTCATATTTCGCTATGACCCATGTTAATATTTGTAAAAGAAAAAAATGCTGTGATAATTTTGCGAAAATACGTTTCAGAAGTGACTTTTAAAATTACTCGGAAATTTTCAGTTTTAACGTTTGTTTCGTCGGTAATGGAAGTCCTTACACTTGCATTTGACGATATTAAATGTCTCTCGGCCACTGCTCACACCACCGACGCGCGAATTATGATATCCTATTTCGTGACGTATATGTACACATTATTTTCATTATGATTGCATTAATATTACAAAACTTATAGCGATTATTTAATGCGTACTTACTTCCCACCCACCCTGTAGTTACCGGTGGATAGAAGTAGTTTAAGTCTGCTGAATATATTCAGCTTTGGTAATATTAAGAGTGGGAAATATTACTTTTGAGGAATTATATCTCGTTTCTATACATGGAAGGGGATATTGAACAATGAAATTATCAGCTTTCAGTATAGTAATTTGTTATTGTCTACAGGTTAGGGGTGAAATTAGGATGGGGGGAGACAAAGAATATTTACCGATTTTTGATGTGGAAAACATTTAAAAACTGTGACGTAGAAACCCGCGGAGATGTATTTTAATGAAACAATGGAAGTCTGTGGTTGCTTTTGGCATTAGCGATGTTTGAATCCTGTGTGGATTTCACTTTTGTGGCAATGAGGTCTGTGGATTTGGTGTTATAGACTGTTCGGACAGCTCTGGGAGTGAAGGTCCATCGCCATCTCGTAAACAAACTCGGCCGAAACGTAAAGGTGGCGGTGGAAATGGGAATGTTGGCAGCGGCAGGAGACGGAAGTCTGGAATCTCTGCGCGGGAAAGGAATCTACGGCGATTGGAAAGCAACGAGCGAGAGAGAATGAGGATGCATTCCTTGAACGACGCTTTTGAGGTACGTGCGCAGTAGAGTGTTGAAAAATGAAGTCTTCCTTTCGTGATTCTGTAGTGGTTCATACAATGGAACACAGGTGGAGTTGGCGTTCGGCCTTATATTCCTCGTCTGTTTGTGGAGATGCAATTAGAAGATATAGAAGGCGGTGTTCCTTGATATTACAAGTTAGGGTGTTAGCAAAACCATGTCTGCTAACATGTGTACAGGATTATTGTCGTGAGCTGTGTCACATCTTGATATTTTAATTGTATTCCATGTTGAATTTTCAAATCGAGTGTCGTGTCTAGTTTTATTCACTTCAAGCAGAGGAAAAGTGTTTAATACACACAGTTCAAGTATAGGAGCTTTGCCCCTTGTGTCAGCAAAGAGAAGCTTAAGTACAGACAGTTTCATTAAATATACCGCAAATAATTTACCACGAATATAACTTTTTCGTTGAATATACTTATGTTTTTTTTTCTAGCAACTTCGAGAAGTCATACCACATGTGAAGATGGAACGAAAACTATCCAAAATAGAAACCTTGACACTGGCAAAAAATTATATAATGGCGCTCACTAACGTAATATGTGAGATGAGAGGCGAGGAGAAGCCGTATACGTGAGTTAACTCTTACAGTCAGGATTTAGAGTAAAGTTTCTTAGATTTTTTTCGTTTAGTGATACACGAAAATATAGTTCGTGTTATTGTGTGAATGCATGTATAAAATATCGCATTATTTTTCATAGTTTGAATGAAAATGTTTATAACTAGAGCTTTTGATATGTAAAGTGTTGACTGGGATTTCTGTCCGCCATTTTGTCCAGGTTCCTTGATGTAGACTGCGGTTCTAATTCGAGCACAAATGATAATAATAGTAGTGGTGAACAAGGTCCTGAAGAAGACGTGGTGGAACCGAATAACAATTCTGTGTTCCAAGAAAACTTAGAACATAGAACACTGACAGGGACGCCGAGCGTCCCGATAGAGGACATGTGACGTCTGCCGCGCCTTGGAAAGTTTTCGAGTTTCTATCATCTGTTGAACGTCTCAGGGATTCTTTCTACACTGAATGTGGGAATCCGGACCGGGTGAAATCGTAAGTGCGAAGTTACCAATTTGCTGCTAAAGCTTGCCAAAATAGAAAAAAAAAAAATACGTACAGTCTTATTCAAGATTGTTACCTTCTTCTCCTCGCAATATCTTTCCTGCCGTAGATTAGAATACGTGAGAAAGAAGAAGAAGAAGACACAGCTTGACGAAGAAAGTGAAGGTCAGGGACAAGGAATCTGAAATGCGTTGCGCTTGGTATAAATGATGTGATGTTCATTTTAAGTAATTTTATTTCCAGATGTCCAGAATTGAAGTTCATAATCGCAAGTTCTCGTCCCTTCATTTTATGAATTATAAGAATGAGTTTAATATTGTTTTATGTCGCTTTATGCCATGAAATCATCTTCACTTTGTGCACTGTACATACACGTCAGATGTGCGTATCGTCAGCGTCGCTTTTAACTTGCGTAACTCAGGAAACTCTTTTAATCGTGTTCAGCGTTGAACGCCGAATATCGACAACGTGGCAAGGGACGTAGTTGAGTGGATTTGATTTTCAGTCAGGGTGTCGAAGTTTTTCTTTCTTTTACTTGTACAAATTTTGGAGCATAATTCTGGCACCTTTAGCAGAATAAGACCATCGACCTTTTTTAACAGCCGGAGAATTTTTAGGTGGGGATTCCCCACCTATTCACTTGCGAGCACAAAAACACGCACAGGTCTTCATATAAAGTGTATAATATTGCTGTCGGATCTTATTCAAAACTGGAACATGTCGACAAATTGTAGTGGAACTCCAAAATGTAAAATGTAACGATAATCTGTCCTGTGGTTATCAATTTCTTGCGTACAGTCTGATGGATTGATTTTAATATGCTGTCTGCAGGGACGTGAACTACCCTCGAAAGTTCGTCGCCAGCTCCTGTCATATTCTTTATAATTCATCACTCATCACGCATCATGAATTGGGTGAATTGACGCTGATAGTAATATATTGCGTTAAAAAGCACGTGTCATGTCATATTTCAGTGTACAGTGTATAAAGTGTTGTTGGTTTTGTTATTAAGTGTACCGTAACTAACTGCCTGACAAGTTGACAGGTAATGGTTAGCTGCGCAACGCGCTGGATGTCACATGATGAGAGCTAGACCAATCAGCATCAGTCAAGCTTTGCTATCGCTGCTCTGCGCTTCCTTTCACAAGCGCACTTAGTTGCTAAGTCATATCGTTAAGACACGTGGTGTAGGACTTAAGAACAGCGAAATATGTTAGCAGGGGGAATCTAACTGAAATAAGTAAATGATAATTAATAATGTGATAAGAGTGATAAACATATCTCCTGGTAATTAATAAAACAATCAGTTGCTTGATGTGCTTAGCGTTACAAGACATGACAAATTTAAATGGAGGCAGCTTATAAAAGTTAAGTCTTATAGATCTGTCTGTCTGTGAAGGATTTTCAATGATGAACAATTCTGGTTAATTTATGTTTTTCTTAACCTTCACAGAAAATTACGTTTTGCACATTTTTGTCAGGCTAATTCAACATTCTGTTTTGATCGTTGACAAATGTAAGGACCTGGTGGTCTGAAATAATGTAAGGTCATTAAAGGTGTCATGAAATGGCTGAAAGAAACTTTCTCAATTTGATTCTCTGACCTCAGGATCCAAGATTACCAGAATTAATATCATTAGTACATTTCATATCATATTTATATGATAGATTGTTTTAGTAAAAAGCTGATGTTATAAATGCAAAATATTTTACTACTAAACCGTGGCATTACAGCTCTTTTTTAGGGCCTTGACCTCCTTAAATGTTGTATTCATCTACAAACAAATTAACCAAAATAGAGATAATGGCTTTATGGCACATGGTGGAAACAGAAACCAAATATTATTAATTTAGTGATACATTTTTACAAGTTCTCTAAGAGATATAATTTTTGGTGTCTATAGAATTCGATGTGTCGTTGCATTTTGTCAGGGACACAGGTAATAAGAAAATTTGCAATAAAAATTGTGGAAATGCTCACAAGGATCAAACCCATGATGTAACTGAAAAACATTGAAGCGCTGTACTCTAGATGTTATCTACATACCACTACAACTCTGTATGGGAAAAAGTGGTAACTGTACACAAAAATAACTAGGACAAGTGTAAATAATCCATGATAACCTAATAAGGCCTACTTCTTCTACGGCTCTCCGGTCCGTATTCGGTCCATGGCCTCCTCAATTCTCCTCTTCCATTCAGTCCTCTGTGAGGTCTGTCTGTCCGAGGCTTTGGTTGAGATTTCGAAACATCTTCCTTTTTACGGTGCCAGGTTGTTAGCCTTGCGACCAACCCCCAACCTGGAGGACCAGGGTACCTGTCTTAGTCTGACCTCTCCCCCTCACCCAATCTGGCTAGGGAGGCCCTACCAGTAGCTCTTGGAGTCACCGAGGTACTCAAGCCCCACCACCACGACAAAGTGCAGGTACCATTAAGTGAGGATAAGGCCTACTAGTCCTTCTTAAATCTTATCCGAAGTCAAGGACTCTATTAATACTACTTGTATTATACCTTCATGAGAACCCTTTAGGAGTGATGTGACCATGTCTTCATGTACATTATTTATTATTGTCTCTTCGGTTGACACTATGACCGATGCGGTCGAATAAAATTACATTAACTCAAGAATCAAGCACAGTTGCTCTATATTTTAGGCATATTTTACATCATTCCATTTAGAACATTTTGACTTCTGTAGTTATGTCTGTCGACCTTTGTATGTAATGATTCCATTTGAATGCATTGATTTTTATGAAGTTTGTAATGGAGGTCTTTAATAAAAAGGGTAGTGCCAAATGTTATGCTGGGCGAAATAAAAAATTTTTGGTGGCTATCTGCTGTAAGTTGGAAAGAGATGAACTAACACATTCTTTTTATAGATTTTTATGAATATTGAGGTTAGATTGAAAAATGTTTTGGGCAGATGCCATAGCCTTTCATCAGCTGTATTAGATATGTCACTTTCAGCTGTGAAAACAATCATGAATCTGTAGGTCCTTTGTTTGTCAAGATTTCGGATTTCTCAGACATTTGATACCATATTTCCATATTTATTTATACTTAATATTATTGCCATTTTATCTGTCTATAAACATTGGTGTTATGAAATGAAAGACAAAGAAAGCAAAGAGATTTATAATTGTGGTATTTTTATATTAATTTTATTGTGAATGTAATAAGAAATGTTGAGATGCAAATTTCATTTATTTTCCTTCATATATCTAATATATTTTGAAGATAAATTTATTATTCCTATGATCCTATATATTGCTTATACAGAATACTTTAATCTGATCCTTATTAAGCCTCGCTTTTATAAACAATCCAGAGGAATGCAAGTATATACATTATTTCTTCTCTATTTGCTCAGTCTGAAACTACGTATATGAAGTTATTAATTTTTTAAAAGTAACGTAGTATCAGCACAGATACTGTTTTGTAAGACGTTTGGATCAGAGTGATTTAACTAGTTAAAACAGAAAAGATGTCAAAAAAGAGTAAATATTTCTATTCAAGATATTTCTCTTGAGGTCAGATTTATCACGTTTTATCTGTATAAAAAGTATACATATTATCCTTGAAATTACGTAGTCAGTACTGGCTGGACAACCAAGGTTTGATTCCTGTCACACATGGGTTTTCTCGTCTGCTTCGTCCACACTGTCGCTGGGTACTGAGAACTCTGTCTAGGTAAGGCAAAGTAAAAGGATATTTGAAAAGGTAAGAAGTATTTACTGAAGCAGAAGCATTTAACCCTTTCAGACCCAAATGTAAAATATTTCCTGGACAAGAGAAATATTTATATTATATAAATATGGTATGTAATGTTTTTATCTTCATCTCTTTCACATTTATCCTACTTTTTTCATTCTCCTTACAATCTTCATTCATCTACTCATTATTTTTCTTCCACTCGTTTTTCTTCAAGTCGTCCTCTTATTTGTCTAATTTCTTCTTATGACGTGTTTGATTCAGCTGCATAGTGTTACAATGCAATAAGAAATCACTCCAGACAATTCAGAGTCTGAAAGGGATAGACATAGTTAAGGAAAAACAGTCGTACATGCGTCATGCAGTTCTGTGTACTCCTTTATTCCAGTGATAAAGTGGTTTTTCATAAGTAAAGTTATCTTTACCTCGCCACAGACTATTGAATTAGTGCCAATTTCATGAAATATTGTTCCGGAACTCTTGTTGCATACAGTGTTACCAACGTTCCTTGCCAACCATAGTATAAATATTATTACTGTATCGGATTAGGTTTACATTAAAATACTCAGTTCAGTTGCACTAAGTATGTTGCAATAAAAGCTTGTGTTTGGATATGAAAGAGAACTTCTACTTTTTTTACCTCTCTTTTCCCCTCTTTCTTTTGTCCCAGTAATTTGTCATAGCAGCAGGAAGATAATTTAAATTGTACATTGAAATTGTTATTGTGGCTTACACCTCCCAGATATGACGGCCTTTGACCGAATTTTAAACATGAGCACTCGATTGGTGGAATTTACATTTTTCCTTCAGTGATAAGATGATAATGAAAATGAAGATAATGGCCAGCATACAGGATTGGTAAACTAAAGTTGAATTTGAACCATACTGGGGGCTGGGTGAACCTAACCTAAAGTTCTGAGTTTACCAGAAATTGGTTTTAAACCTGAGACCCACATAAAGGACCAGCAGCTTTCTTTAAGACTGCCTGGTATTCTGATGATAATGTAGAGATGACTGACTGCTGCAGCTGATGACTGTGTATATGTTATGTTAAGAACAAGGTAGATTTTTCATGGTAAGAGGTTGATTGTGAGGCATGGTGAATATAAAAGAACTGTAAATAAACAAAATTTGGTATTTATGAAAATATAATGTAGGTAAAGGTGAAAGCATTGAGCTTATTTAGACATGTGCTTACATTAGAATGACTGTCATTTATTGTTGAAGTATTCTGTTACATAGCATGAAACGTAATAACTGCTTACAGATGTTGAAATACAAATACAGTTGTTATAATACATGTATCATTTGAACAACTGTGCAATCTGACCTTGATACAAGGAAGAGAGAAAAAAATAGATGTTAAAACACTTTTTAGAAAAATATATCTGCAACTTTGTGTGCACCCTGTGCTGATGTGGTATATATAACAAGCTGTTGGTCGGTTGATTGAAGTTGATAGCTGGTTATAATCAATTAAGAAGAATGGTTTTTTTTACACACATTCATATATGAACTGTACCAGGTTGAGGCAAGCTTTTATAAAAGTGTGTAATTTCCCATGATCTGACCTGACGTGCTTGATGCTTACTACAGATTATTTTATTATTGCATGTGATCCTAATTTCATGTAGTAGCGGTTCTTATTAGTTCCACGTAAATATAATCCCCATTCATATGATTACTGTAACTTTAGACAGAAAATGTTGGTATGTAATATATTGTATTTTGCGAAAAACTACGTGACAAAACCGATGAAGGACATTGAGTTTCCTGATTGTGTAGGCTATTATTGTATCTTTGCATTTGTTAACTTTTTGGTGACTCGTCATTTTAATTTTACCGAGTACATTTATTTGTAATGAAACTGATTATGCAAAACTGGGTACTCGTATTTTAAGGTTGGCAATCCCATAAAACTGTACTATGATTGAGGTTTGGGGAATTTTATGTTCAAATATTGCCTGAAATGAAATCGCCATTAGATGCTCTTCCCTCCATTCAGAACAGGTTATGTACACTTTTGAAAGTTGCGTGTTACGATATGTGTTGTGTTACAATCTTCCTCAATCTTGATTGTGTACTATTTTAAGGTAGGTACAATTTTTATTTATGAGGAAATAAGCTTATGAATAACAGATTATGTTTAAAAATCTGAATGAATTGAAATATCTCTAAAAGTTGTTTTAGAAAAAAGAATATCGCTTCACATATAATTAAATGTGAAACAGTGTCTTATTTTAAATCATGGAAAGGTAAACGTACCATACAGAATAAATATTCTAACAGCGATTTTATTCAAAACTCTACTGCTCTTCGTTGTTGATTATCAGGCTTTTTAAATATACATAACCTATAAACGGTGGTGAATGTTGCTGACTGACTAGTAGTGCACTTGTAGAATACCGAAATTGGATTAATGTAAAGAAAGTTTTACTGCATAACAGTAGAATATTATTGTTTCTGATGATGAACTATTCTGTTTCTTTATGGATAAGGAAGTAGGATGTCATATTAATGCCACAGAAAGGATGTGGTTCAATGTTAAAAGTAAGATGCTTCCAAAGTATTGAATTATGGCTTTGTAAATTTATGTATGGATGGAACAGTGTTTAGTTACCACATTTTTCTTACCTTAAACAGTGACAAAGGATGGAATTGTTACACTTTGCATGTGAGTAGCATTTTGTATGTATAGTAGGATAAGTTTGATTATGGTACAAATCATATAAAACTGTAGCATTGAAGTTGGTAGCACTGTGGTTATTACTGATGTTACTGTAGTGCTGAAGAAGCCGATACTAGAGAGTTGTGGGAGGAGGAAATGATGAAAGAAATGAGAAGCTGCCCCTCTTTCTCAAATTTTCATTTAACAGAATGTGTGTTTAAGACCTTTATAGATGCTCAGCCTTTCTCATACTTAAACATTTTCTTACCATAATTGTGAATCTATGTATAGTTGTTCTAAAATGCCTTTGTTTGACTTTGCTCTCAGCAGCATCATGGATGAAGTTGATGTATTAAGTTCAAATCCAAAGTATGCAGAGTCTGCTCATTTGGAACCAAGGAATGGAATATCAGCATTACCTTGTTCTGTCAACAGTACCCTTAAATTTGAGTCACAGAATTTGGAACAAGTGCATGAAAGTGTGTTTAATAATGAAGAACTTAAAAATATCAGAGAGTTGATTCTTACACATACTGACATACAGAATTTACCAAGTAGTTTCACGGCCAACTTGGGAAATCTTATTCGCTTGAATCTTGAAGAAAATAGACTTGATCAGCTACCACTAAATATGAGAAATCTCTTGAAGTTGCAGCATTTGAACATTTCTCATAATTGCTTTAAGGTTTTATCAGAAGAAATTGGATATCTGGTAACGTTGCAGACTTTAAGGTTAGAAAGTAATAGTCTTGTTGAATTGCCAGATAGTGTGTGTAGTCTTGTGAATCTCCGGCAACTTTGCATCGCTAACAACAACCTCAGAATCTTACCAAGTGAAATCAGCAAACTTGTGAAGTTAGAGAAGTTGGATGTTTCTGGCAACATTCTGGAAGATTTGCCGGAATCCATGTCTCAACTTACAAATCTGTGTCACTTTAGTGCTGCATCAAATAAGTTATCATATCTGTCTGAAAGTTTCACTCATTTAAATAAACTTACAACATTAAACCTTTCCTACAATTCAATGTATGAAGTGCCATATTGCCTCTTCACTGGATTACCAAATGTATCAGTATTGTATTTATCACATAATTATATTGACAGTTTTAGTGAAGTACCAAACTGCTCCAACAAACTTAGAAGGTTGAGGCTTGACCATAACTGTTTATACACCATACCTCGTTGGATATTTAGAGATACATGTAAACATCTGTTAGAATTTAACATTTCTCACAATAAATACATGATTGGTGTCAGTAATGAAGTCTTCATTTCTGAAAGTAGTTTGAAGAGTTTAGATCTTTCTGACTGTAGTCTTACAACTACATGTGTCAAATTTTTGCATGGACTGAAAAGTTTGGAATATCTGAACATGGGAAATAGTAAATGTGTGAATAATGAACTAAATGGAAATTCTGGTAATATTTTCTGGGACATACCCATTAGTGAGCTGAGAAACAGCTGCAATCTCCAGGGTTTGATCCTTTGCGGCGTAGGACTGGGAGCTCTGCCGGAAGACATTATCCAGTTGAGTCAGTTACAACACTTGGACTTGTGTTCAAATGATCTTAATTGGCTGCCAGATTCATTTTGTAGCCTAATTCGGTTGAAATCATGCCTCCTGTCAAACAATGCGCTGGAATTGTTACCAATGCAACTAGGAAACTTGGAGGCGCTGAAAGAACTCCGCTTAGATGGCAACAAGGTACGTTTAAGGACCAGAATTATTTGAAATTACGTATGTGTTGTTAGTGTTGTCCAGAATATTTCTTTTGGTGTAGTCTGATTCAAATAGAACACACATTCTGCAGGCTAGTTCTTGAATGCATATATGGTAGTGGTATTTCATCTGTGCCAGACATAACAGTGTTACCACCACGACTCAGTGTCCAGAACCTAATTTGTAAAAATCGGTGAACAACGTGACAGTGAGGCATTTGTTAAGGCTTTAAGGTGGTGAGCCCTGCTCTTAACATCTTGCTTATGTGTAATGTGCTGAGTTTTCAGTAAGTATTGAAATAAAATTAAGAAATTACCCAAATTGGTGGGGGGGGGACAGCTGGGCAGCTGTGACACCTGTTGTGGAGTGTGGAACATACTGAAACCAGGTGAGGGTCAGGTAAGTAATGAGATGAAAAATCAGATGTATTCAATAGAACTTCTGAAGGTTGCCAGGCAGAAATCAGAAGAGAGCATCATGAAGCCATAGTGACTGTTCTTTATAGTTCCAGTCTGATTGGTCTCAAATAAGTGAATTATTTGCTACTAGGAATAGAATGCTTGCGTGTTGAGTTTCAGAAACACATTAAATTATTTAAATTTGAGTATAGTTTTCATTGTTTAAGTTTGTAATTAGGTATCAGCTGAATTTTGTGAGGTTATATCTGTCGTTCTTATAAGTTATTGCAGAATGCTTCCCATTTCTAAATATTAGCTCATAATAAATGTGATATGCTTAGGATTAGTAAATTGAAATGATCATAATTGGTGGTAGTAATTCTGTTACCTTCACCCAAACTGGTGAGACCCATGCTTTTTAGGTTAGGATAGAATTTATACCTTGTTTCTTATTAGAACAGTGACACTGAACAGCTGTCTTTGCATCATGTTCCCAATTTTATTATTTTGTGATGCAGTCTCATATATGTCCCAGTAAAGCTCAAGAGAATGAACAGAACTGTTCTTAAAAAAATATTGTGTCCAAGTGTGTAATGATGCATGTCACTCTTTATAATTAGGTTTTCAAAAATACAACTTGTATCTTGTAGCCACTTTTATCCTTCTCTGACAATGTTGCTGGCTGTACTTCAGCTTCAGGGTTAATGGATTGGCGGTATATTATACCTGGTACCAGTCATTATTACGTGTACCAGAATTTGTATGAATGGAAAGCGGGAACAGTAATATTATTAATATCAAATCATATTGTTTGTTTTGAGTCTCTGTTTTTATGTTATTGTATATCACTTTCAGTTTATACATTTTTTTCATTATAGCTTTATTCATTGCCAGAGAGTATGACAAGACTTGAACAACTTGAAATTCTGGATCTTTATGGTAACACATTAGAAGAAGTACCAGGAATCTTGAATAATATGCCCAGTCTTAAAGGGCTGGATTTGGAATACAATTGCTTTGATGTATTAAAATCTCTAAAGGGTGACAACTTCTTAGATAAATACATTTATATGAAATGTAATATACGATCAAGACTGACATCGATCTATCCACCAAGGATGGATTGTGAGAGGCCACCACTGGATTGTGATATGTGTCTTTCTGGAGGTATGATTTTGTTGATAATGATCTAGCCATTTTTCTTCAATTATTATGATCATGTGCATTGCCTGGGGTCTGAATGTGGCAGGCCTGCGTGTCTTATGGCACTGTCTCACACTCTGAACATATATGTAATGCCACTAACTTTGGGCATTCGTTACGTGCTTAATTTTGGGTTCTAGCAACCTGCCTACCCGACCAAAGCTAGAGAAAATGGATGAAAGTTGCATTTTATAGCCTAAGTGAATTTGGGTCGTGGCTAACAGGTTATGAAAGTTGTCAGTTTCTAGAACTGCATATGATATTCAGGAATGCATGAGCAATACAGTTTTAATTTTGTTTATTTATGGTGATGATGATAATAGGTTAGGGATACAGATTATGAAGCTCCTTATCATGCAGTTTTCTTCTTCCCTCAGTTACTTCTCGTTTAGATCCAATATTCTCTTCAGTGCTCTTTTCTCAAGTAACATCCTGAATATGTATTCTTCCCATAGGTCAGAGGCCTAGTTTCATACCCATATAGAAGAATGGGTAAAATAATGGTTTTGTGTATATTATTGTTTAGGGTTTAGGTGGGAAACGATTTAACTTTGTCGTATTTTCAAAGAATTTTTTAATTGTTTTCATGTTACAATATTTTATATATTCCAGATGATAAAAGTTCAAATACTTTTGATGAAGAAGTAGAGATTGAAAACATTCCTGATGAAAATGACAGTCATTCATACGTATGCAAAGAAGAAGAAGAAGAAGAAGAAGAAAACTGGGATGCCACAGATGAAGTCAATGACAACTTTGATCCAACATGTAAGCCTGTTTGTTCTTCGTGCGTAGATTGTGTTGACTATACATTTGCTCCATATTAATCTTTCACTGCCTTTGATGTATGTGATAGGCCCAGTCAACCAGTTCGTTACCACAACCTCACTTGAGGCTTCACCTATGACCCGGTAGTTGCCTGCACTCAGAACAGAGACATCGCTGTAACAGACCATAATTCTTTCTACATGACCTTCATCATGAAATGTTGTGTTGCTATGCTTCAATTCTCTTTTGTACATTTTACTTTATGCTCGTAAATGTTCACCCATTTCTTCATTGCTTTTTTCTTATAGTCCATCACCTCAGATTTGAGATATATGTGTTAATGTAGAATGGTTCTTTTTCAGTTTTACCCCTGTCTCCGCGAAAGAAAGTACAGCATCACCGTGCACTCCTCGTGATGGATTCTCTCATTTCTTCTTCAGACAATTTCTGCCCCGCAGACATTCACGTTCCTCCAGTGAAAACTTTTCCGAGGCCTAAATGCGCCTCGAACTTGTCATTTCAGGCAGTTGAGGGACAGTTCGATGATGTATCCTCTGGATAATAAAGTTCACTGATAACGACAGTTGAGATATAGGCATGTCTGTTGTAATTTAGTCGTATTCCTTCAGGAGTGTCTTATCTCTTGTATTTATAGACTTATCATTTTCTGTCAGTATTTTCATGGAAGTCAGGATATAGCTGTTACAAAGACAGTACAAAGCACCGATCATAACACACTTAAAGTATGAGAAACATGTAAGGAGCTGTCTCTGCATTCAGTGCATTGAATCGTAAATACGTCAGAACGTACTTGTATACTATATCCTGTACGCAATGTAATCACCTCCGAATCAGTTTTCCAGTTGACGAAACAGACTGTTAATTGTGGTACTGTAATTGGCTGTGTTCAGATGGCGTGACAACGCTGTGGTTTGTTACGGTATCTGTACGTTCAGACAACCGTCACTAAAGCAGCTTCTTCACCAAAGCATACAGAACATAATCACTTAAGTATTGGATCAGGGATAAGGAAGATATGCCAACTATGCCCTGCCTTATACTGCATCATCACAATGATAATGGGGATCCCTAATTTTAATGTAGGAATATGTCACTCCAATGATTTTGATAGCGACACAGGACAGGTTGCATCTTAAAAACTGTAAAGTTGTTGTGACATGTGGCATGATATATGTTTCTTGTGCTCTCTTTATTGTGTGAGTTGTTGAGCCAAGCGAGCTTAGTTTGGGCTGAACAGGATTTGATTCCTGATGAGGGTAGGGACTTACCATTTTCCCATTGTGTCCACGAGTAGCTTTCTCCCCAGGGATAAACCGGCATGCCATAAAATAAATTGGCAGTATATGTCTGTGTTTTATTTATTAAGTTTTATCTTTTATTAGAGAAGGTATTGGTTTGTTGTACCGTTATGTAGTGCTAGAAAACAGTCCCTCGAAATTGGTAACCAATTTTATTGTGGTTAGTAATAAAACTGTATCAAAATATGTAAGCTTTAGAAATGAAAGACATTTGATACTATTCTGGAAATTATCCATTTTATCTGAGCTGGAAATGGGATGGCATTATTTACCTGGAGACATGAATGTAGAAATTACATCAGTATTATATTTTTGCTTGTAATTTATGTGTTGCAATAATATGATGTACTGATACAGCATATTGTAACTTTTTTATGAAACAAGTCTTGGGTGTTGTGTGTTATGTTTGTCATACTGTCTTTCATAATTAAGGGATACTTCTTCTTCTTCTATGGCTCTCCAGTCCGTATTCAGTCCATGGCTTCCTCAATTCTCCTCTTCCATTCGGTCCTCTGTTAGGTCCGTCTGTCCGAGGCTTTGATCGAGGTCTCGAAACATCTTCCAACCCCCAACCTGTAGGGCCAGGGTACCTGTCTTAGTCTGACCTCTCCCCCTCGACCAATCTGGCTAGGGAGGTCCTACCAGTAGCTCTTGGGGTCACTGAGGTACTCGAGCCCCACCACCACGACAAGGTGCAGGTACCATTAAGTGGGGAGTTAAGGGATACTATTACTTCAATTTTTTATTTTTGTTTCTGTGACTAAGTCTTGCACTATCTGTTTATTAACTTAATATTAGAATTATTGTAAAATAATTGTTATTTTATGGTTTCAGTACACTGAGAAGAGACTTTTTCTCTCCCCTTCGCAAAAGAAACTGTTGTGGAAGGCCAGAACCATATCATTTTTGTTGGTGAATTTCCTAGTTATTTTGTTTTATTGGTTCATCTTTGTTAGGCTGTTTCATCAATCAGGGCTCGTAGACTGCCTGGTGGAAGGTGAAATTATGAATTGCTAGGTTTACAGCATCCTGTGTGTGCGTATTATTTTTAGTTATGCTGCTGTGGCGTGCAGGTGGCTTGATTTTTTTATTGGCTGCATGTGATAAGTGTTCTTTGTTACTGGTTCTGGTTGATCATCAGTAAAGTCTTCCCTGTGTAAAAATATGAAAATCGTACCTGTTGTAATGGTTGTAGTGTTTCGTCCAAATAACTCAAATTAACTTTTATATGTCGAGAAACAGCACACATTGAACCTTTTTTTTATTTGTAGTGTTCTGTCTGACGACAGGTCCATATATTATGAACAGGATCCTTCCAACCTCTTCAGGTTGTCAGGGGCCTGCTCATACATATATACATTCTTGGCAGAGATGATCAGAAGTGGTTTGCCATTGCCTTCTTCTGTGTGTGAGTGGAGTAATTGTTGGGATGCCACGGAGAAACCGGGGAAGCCCCTGGAGGAACACTCCGTGATGCCTAGACCACGGCCTTGCCCAACACAAGTTATAAATTTGAGCACCACCGGGAATTGAACCCGGGACCCCAGGCTTACAAGGCTAGTGTTCTGACCGCTAGACCACCGTGGCGAACATTGAACCTTAGGGCACAAATATGATCACCTCAGAGGAAACTGATGTTGCATTACAGTGGAAGAATTTAGAACTCGGGAAGTCGTTTTTATGCAAAGAAGTTAATCTGCAAAGTTAATGTAAATTTCAGGGAAGTTGATTAGATTAAGTGCTCCTAGAATTTTTGGCAATTTGTCCAGCACTGGTTAAGAGTAGCTGTACTAATGGAGGGTGATGGATGCCAAGAAGGATGCAGTAGATTTGTTCATAGTTAAGATCAAGAAATAATTAGAATGGTCCATTCACAACAATAATTGTTTTTGAAATAGTTTTCACACCACCAGGCCGCTAAATCTTTACTTGACTGTGCCGAATTACAAGATGTCTGGTGACTACAGACACAGCCAGAAACCTACGATGTACTTGTCAGATTTCAGATGGCACATAAGTGTAAGGCATTAAACATAAACTGAACCACTGAAGAAGTATTTTACTTTATTTCTGATTTACTAGGGTTGGCCGTTTAAAAAATAATGGATTATTTGTTAGTTAATATTTTTCTTTTACTGCCATTTTAGATGGAACATCTGACGGACTATTGAGAAAAAACAGTTTTGATAAACGTAGAGTGAGTGGTATATTTTTAAATTTAATAAAATGTGCCACATGGCAGCTTTGTTGACTGCTGTTGTAGACCATAAGGAAGTACTCAGTCTGGCGTCTTCTTTATGAGCAAATTCCTTACAGATGGAGTAAAGCACATCATGGTTTCATTAGCAGATAATATTTATGGACAAAAGTGACTTCATTAGTTCAGCATAATTTGCAGAATTTTGAAATTCATGTGTGAAGTGTCAGTTATTTTCATACAGTCTTTGCTATTTTTTGTATCAATTGAAGGTCATTAACTGTTTGCATTATGTAATTGGTACTGTGACATCTAGTTTTTCTGTTAACAGAGTGTGAGACAGAATATACAGGAATAAGCTTGTTATCAACAAGAGAGGATAAAACAGTTGATAAAAGTTTTTTAAAATAAAAACAAAATTATCTTTATTGGAGTTGTTCCTGTGCAGAAAGTAGGCCACATGAACATTCGTTTGAAGTCTGAATGATGTAATACTGTAGGCATGTATTTTGATATTTTATGCATAGACATCTTGTGAGTAGGATACAGATGATTTACCTGCATCCATTAATCCTTCTAAAATATGTGGTGGACAAAGCTGCTTGGAGGACTGCTGGAAATGCTTGCTTACAATTCAGTTCAGAATTCTCATGTCCCATCTAAGAACCAAACTATTTTGCCTGCTTTGTATGGGTGTGAAACGTGATTTCTCATTATAAGGGATATAGATTGAGGGTATATAAGAATAGTTATGAGGCAAGTATGTAGACCTGAAAGGAAGTACACAACAGAAAGACGGAGGGAACTGCTTAATGAAGAACTTCATCTGTACTCTGCCTTATATTACTAGGATAAAAATGTGTAATGAGGAGCTTCATTATTTGTTTTATATACCAATCAGTATTAATACTAAATCAAGGCATATGAGATGTACAAGACATGGTGCATGCATGTGGGTAGTGGAAAATGCATATAAAGATTTGGTGAGGAAAAGAAAGAGACTTTTTTGAAGTGTGATATATTGAAAAGTAATATTACAATTTATCTTTTGTTATTCCAGGGGGAGGGGCTATCACCAAATTCATGTGGGTCAGGATAGGGGCCATTCGCGGAGTCCTGTGAACACGATAACAAACCTTAAGATTCCATAATAGTAGAAATTTCGTGACTCTTGTACGAATCTTAAAACTTTGCATACCGTGCAGTGTTTTTCTAAAACATATAAAATCATGCATACAAACGAAACTGTTTACACGAATGTCAATGAATACATAATTCAGTCATATCAGGGCATCTACTTGACCGGTCAGGAAACATTTAAAGTTTTATCGAGACAAAAGTTTGTCGTAACACTTAAATGGTCTTCCCCATTGATATCTGTATTCTAAATCCCCAATACATCACGGACGTGGTAGTTATATGAGAGTATAATTTTTGCAGGGGACATTTGAATGACAAACCAATAAATGCAATAAAGCTAGTGGCAACATGTACGCGTATGGTTCGTATGTTTGGCGTGCGATTCGGCAACGTTCCCATTTTAACCAAGGACATTAGACAAAACGACCTTTAATCTGTTTGTCAGACTTGTAAGAATTTGTATGCCAAGAGCATAACGCCAGTCATTCGAAGTTGGTGTTCTGGAAACGTAATATTTTTCTTAATCTCTACCATGGCAGTCGTATATAGTGCATCGAAATTATTTGTTGGGCGAATCCAGGGTTTTTCTAGAATAGCAGCATCCTGCGCGAAATATGCCAGCACCAGTACAGGTAAATATGCTAGTAGTGTTTATTTTGTAATAAATGCTAGCCAGTGTGAGGAATCTACAGCCCATCCTCATGACACTGCTTACAATTATAATTGTAGAATGTTCGTAAACAGAAGTAATTTGTGTTGCTCCAACATTTGAAACAACAGTGTAAAACTATTTTGTTGTTTTAATCCAAATTTTTATCCGATGCCATTGTCCACATTCCTGTTACCAAGAGTTCCATGCCCTTGAAAAAATACTTCACTTGTGTCAATAGATCATGTACAGTTATCTCAATGTTAACCTTTCATCACACCATTCCAACCTCAAATACATTTTATATTAACTTATCTCGGTAACCTTCATTAACAACTGAATTGGTCCATTGTAAGGATTTACCATTTTCAGGTATCAGTTCTCAAATCAGAACAGTGTTTGGACTACTAGTGAAGCTAGCCAATTCTAGAGTCTGTACAGTAACAAAAATTTCATAATGCTTTATCTTTTCTTAGCTCCTAAAGCTGATCCAGCATTTCTCATTGAGTAAAGTTACTTGCTAGAGAATTCCTACTCTCATTACTGTCTTTTGTTGTGGACAATGTGGAGAAGTTCTCTGGAACAGCTTTACCTTTAAAAATTAATGGAAAATTAGGAGAACTATCTTTGTTAGTATGTACCAAATTATAGGTTAAGAATTAAACATAACATATGTGAGTCATATACTTATACTGTGATACATAACATTGTATTATCTAATTCTATATCCTATTCATATATCTTTGTTTTACAGCATCCAGTTATGAGTTTATTGTCTTAGAGACAAAGGGGGAGAAGAAGAATGTTGGACTTATTACATTAAACAGGCCTAAAGCTCTGAATGCACTGTGTGATGGCTTGATGAGAGAGGTTGGTGATGCAGTGGATAAGTTGGAAAATGATGATAGTGTTGGGGCTCTTGTCATTACCGGAAGTGAAAAAGCATTTGCTGCAGGTAAACAGGCAATTTGATTGTACAGGGACAGATTGCAGATGAATTCTTACCTTAAAATGTTGACATGTTGGTACATGCGTAGAAACCCTTTGTCACAGTTCATGTAACTTGATGTTTTTCTTTATATTTTACGTAGACATAATATATGTATTTCACTTCTCCTTTTTCTGAAGATGGCAGAATTTTAATTCTTAACTCCATGAAGTAGAGTCCATAGAAGCTGATTGCCAATTAGATGGTCAAGAATTTGCCATTGGACCTTATCCTGAGTCAGTTGAATCCAATCAGTTCTCTTGCACTGTATTTATTCAGAATCTGTATGACGTCAGGGTAAGATACTGGACTCTCATTCAGAGGTTCAGGGTTTGATCCCTAGTCATGTATGTATGCAGATTTTTTCTGCTTACAGCCAGAATCCAAAGATAAATCTTTTGGAAGAAAGTGAAGTATACCAGGACCCCACCATGGTTTGGACCCTACATTTAACTGGAAGTCTCCTTTGCTGACCATCTTCATAATGCATTCACTGACGGTAACAGAATTTGCGCGAACTTAGATATGGATTCTAGATTTGCCTATGGTTGGCAAAGGCCAGGAAAGGTCCATGTCTGGGGGAATTTAATTGTAACCATTTTAATATTATCCTCCTGTCTATTATTAGGTCTCCAAAGAGGTGTGTTCTGTTCAGGTTTTCCAACTAAAATTTTGTTTGCATTTCTCACCTCTCCTATGGGACTTTTGGTTTGAAGATAGATTGTGAAAATACTTACAAATTTTATATGAAACTCTATTCTTAGGCATAACAAAGTTCTTTCTAGAACTTCTTGTTAATGTGTTATGTTGCTTTGAAACCTAGGAGCCGACATAAAGGAAATGCAAAATAACACCTTTTCAAAGAATATAAGAGGGAGTTTTCTGAGCCATTGGAATCGAATTGCTTCGTGCAAGAAGCCCGTAATAGCAGCTGTCAACGGATATGCCGTAAGTAATTGCCCTAACTGTATATGAAGAATTATCTAGTGCCGTATTTCAATGTGATTTTTTGGATAGGCTGACTAAAATGTAACCTGGCCAGTCTGAAAAAAATTGACATTTTCTCACTGATGATTACTGTGTGTGCATGTGAACGTTGGTTACATTTTTTCCCCCTTAAAATGTCAGGTTTTACAAAAATTCTTTTTGAAAGGTCAAAATAATTTCTTTCCTCCAGTTTTTGCTTGCTATTGCTGAGATTTTTCAGCACAATCATAATTTTCAGATTTTTCGTCAAAATCAGTCAGTTTTTCTACGCATGTTAAGTTGAACTGCTGAGTTTGAGACACTTCACTTAAGTCACTTGGCATGTACTGGAGTTCAAATGCCACGGTTGGTATAATTTTCAGTTGGGAGGAGGATGTGAATTGGCCATGATGTGCGACATCATTTATGCAGGAGACAAGGCTAAGTTTGGGCAACCAGAGATTGCGATAGGAACAATCCCAGGTGCGGGTGGCACCCAGCGGTTGCCACGATACATTGGCAAGTCCAAGGCTATGGAGATAGCGCTCACAGGAGTTCCTATAACAGCACAGGAGGCTGAGAAAGCGGGTGGGTGTTACGTTTACGTTTCATAGCCAAGATAAGTTTTGGTGGGGAAATACAGCGACGTTTGATGTCTTCATGGCAGTGAAGTTGTTGCTGTTGGTCTGCTGAATTTAATGCATTGTGGACTGTGGGCAGATACCGACATTTCAGGGGAACATACTGCATCCATCTTCAGGGCTGATTTTTCAAATGACTGTTGAATTAATTAGGTAGAGAATTTTAGAATTATCCAGTTACTTGTAGCACTCGTTCGAAAAGTGTGCAGAAGTATCAGAGAAGGTTGTGTATTGTTTTTTGTGTTTACAGTGTTTTAGCTTGTTATTTTTTCCTTAATATGTTGTTTGCAGACAAAATGAAAACGATCCATTGTTTTTCCTATTTCTCAGTCTTTGTTTCTTTGGTATAAACAGTCACACTACTATTTCCTTTGTTGCATTCGTATACATAAAGACTTTTTTCTATTTTTGTCTATCATGTTTTGTTCTTTCCCGTCCTCTCTTTATTCATTTTTTTCTGTTGTTCTGTACCATTTTAATTTTTTTACACTAGTATTTTTAGTTCCACAAGCAATGGAGTGATTTGGAAAACTGTTTAAGGCGGCTGTTTGCTTTGATTGTCTGCCGTTGAGAAATTGTTTTGGAAATTTCAGGTGACTATATTATTTTTGTGCAGGGCTTGTGAGCAAAGTCATTCCAGCTGATCAGCTTGTGGCGGAAGCAGTGAAACTTGGAGAAAAAATCTCATCACATTCCCAACTGATTGTTGCTCTTTGCAAAGAATCTGTTAATACAGGTACGTATTATTTGGTAGCAATTTTGGATTCATAATTTGTTGGCGTGTAATAGTTCTCTAAATATGTGTGACATTTGTTGACACATCACAACAAAGCTTTTGATCACTGCCCATTGTTTTGAGCTATATTTTCTAAGAAAGAAATTGTTCTTATCTGGTCTGAAAGGGATTTATCCTGCTACTTCTAGGGTTACGTTTATCGATGTTTAGAGCCGAATTAGTTCTTAGTTTATATTACACTTATAATTTATTTTTGCTTGCGGTTGTTTGTATGTTAACGTGTAACTTACACTGAATTAAAATAATTTGTTTAGTTTGCTTCAGATTTGAAAGGAATGTTAATTTTAATTTATGTTAATGTACCAAGTTCAGAACAGAAGTAATAAGGGTTAAAATGTGTGAATTGCTCAGTGCCTCTTAAGGCCAGTGGTTGATACCACTTTTTATTTCTTTACAGCATTTGAAACTCCATTACAGGAAGGACTTCATTTTGAAAAGAGAATATTCCATGCTACATTTGCTACTGTAAGTTTGTTTTTTGACTGAATTTAGGAACAGAAACAGTTTTTTGAAGAATATATACTCAGTACCTCTAACATGATAAGCCATTTTGTGTTACTTGTGCTGAGATAATTTAGAGGGGTTTGTATAATTGATATATTTATATAACGCATTTTACATTGAAAGGATTTATGATTGCCTTTTTTTTGTATTTTTTGCAGGAAGATCGTAAGGAAGGCATGGCTGCATTTGTTGAGAAGCGTTCGCCAAATTTTACCGGTAACTGAAGCGCAGATATTGAGAATGAACTGTACGGAACACCAAGTTTGTAAGTATTGAAGTCAATCTGATTAAATAAGTGATTTATAATTTTTCTCTTTAACAAACTGTTCAGCAGACACTGAGTGTAAAATTTCAACAGTAAAATAAAATTGTTAAAAACCTGGATAAACCTTTGTCTTCCAGCTTATTATTTATTGATTCTTTGTAGATGTACATGCTTTAAATGTTGTTATAAATAACCACGAAGTATTAATTTTAATTTCTGTTTTTGCAGGTTCGTAATGTGGCATTATATGTACCTTGAATGAACGCAAGAATGAAAATAGGTTGAACTAACACAGAATAAACAACTCTATTAAGGTTTTGTATTATTTTGAGAGAAGACTTTTTGATTCTGAAACTTTGTATGTATAACTTTAACTCTTATATAAAGCAACTGCTCATACTAATTCATTGTTGACATTATATTGCCTGCTGCCATTGTTCTGTTATGTTTAGTCCTTTGACTGAGGACATGACAAAATGTGGAATATTTGTAGCCTCCTCCTTGCCATGTATATTGAATATACTGTGCTTAATCCTTAAACATGCAAGTTATTTTGTGCGCTAAACCATTGGCTTACTTTGACAGCTTCAAGACGTCCACATCTTCAGGTGACATGCTATCCTGATGGCTGTGAAACATGGCCAAGAGAAAGCAAAAAACAGCATACTTACTGAGGACAAATGTACATGTAGCTCTCTGTTTTTCTAGAAAGGAAGTTAGTTGCTCTGTTTAGATCTGCTAGATAATGGGGTGACATTTTTAAGTATTTATTTCCATAAAGTGTAATTAATCTATTGGTATTAATGGAAATTAGAAATGTGCTTAAAATCAGTTAGGATATTACTTTGCTTATTTCATTAGGCACCATTATGTATAGTAAGAAAAATGCTGAGTACAGTAGAACAGTAGATGATAATTCTTACATGTTTTTTTAGGCAATTTGAATTTTTGAAATCAAAATGTGTTCCACCAAGTTGTCAACTTATAATCTCTCATCTCATAACTTTCCCATCCCAGTTGCTATGAACAATAGGCTTAAAATGACATACCATTTTCAAATATGAGCGTAGGTGTGAAATAAAGTATATTTCAAATACTGTTTATTTTGTTAAATATAACACAAGGTAAGGCAAAGTATGACAGTGTTACAGACGTTGCATTAAATCCTGATTATTTACTGTTGCAAATTGGGGAATAACAAAAAAAGGTGCGTAAGCGTAGTGATTTAAGGAATACCAACAATTGAGAGTTCGACTACAGCATAATATTGCTGATTACCGAAATGTGTCGTGGTATGCTAATGACTAAATTCATGTAACAGATTTTATTATATTTGAACACACCGTGCTTAATATAACCTTATGTAATAAAACATCCTGGAAACAACCGAACGGGAAGCATACATATGTTTTTCTTTTTGTGTTGGTGATCGCACTGCAGATGACCATGATTATTTCCAATGAATCACGTGCTGAATGTTTGTGGCGTTCAAGAGGAGTAATGAGTATTGTTTTGCGTGGTCATAAATGAAGCATATTTAACTCCATTCACTGGCTTTAAGAGTGATATCTTTGATTGAATATATATTTTCATGCAAGTCCATTCCTTCAAGCACGAGAAATGTGTTTATGAGAATATCTGGAAGAACAGCGACATTTTGTAGTGTTAATAAAAAAATGAGAGATAGATCATATTCTAGTTCTGGTGAAGAGGAGCCTTTAATTCGAAATCAAAATAAAATTATTTCGTATGGTGCACAAGAAAACTGTCCATCAGGGGTGAGTTGCTTTATCGGTTTTTAGGTTAGGAGGGATGTCAATTTCATGACAGTAGGTATTATAATAACATTCATTTTATTGTGGTTAAAAGTCCAGAAGATGTAAGGAATTGTGTAACATACAACTTATAAGAAATATATCACAATTCTCCAAGTTCATTAACAATTATGAATAAGAATGCAACTAGTGTGACCTACCTATTCCTTTGATTTAATTAAATCAGATTATGTGACTACAAAACCAACCAATTTTAAAAAAAAATCTACTGCAGGTTTAGCAGTAGTTTCATGATTTTACTTCGATTATAATGCCTCAGTGCTTGATAGGATGGGTGTGTGATTATGTATGTTGGTATAATTAGCTTCTTTGTCTACCTAGTTATGTTACCAGTGTGGCCTCAGATAAGACATTGAATGATTGTGCCTGTTTATTTTTTTATAATTGTTTGTTAATGTTCTCAATTGCCTCTGTTAAGGGTTCAACATCTATAAATGCTGATCCAGTGATCTTGGCCAGTAGTGAATCCCAGCTGCCAAAGGGAAAATATGTCTTAGAGACTGTTGAACATGGCTCCCTTAATGTAATCTCAGCAAAATTTGAGGTATGTAGTAGGTTTTACTGATGTTATATATGTAATTATATTCTTATAGTAAAGTGACTAATTTTGGACTCAATGATCAGGGTTGGACTTAAGGTGCAATCAAGTATTTTTCCGTTTGCTACTTAATTTGGACTGGCTCTGGGACCTGTTGAGCTACCCATGTCATGTGTGCTGAGGTTAGGAATATGGGAATCATTATTGTCAGTCCTATACACTATGTCATGGTGCTGATGAACAGGGTAACCTCATCTTTGTCTTCATGTTTGTTGTGCATTAATAAAATCAGTGGAAAATTAAGTTATCTTTTGCTGTATATATTTACAGAGCCTGGATTATGACATTTGTGAGAATCATCTCCTGCTGGAAGAGGAACGAACGAAAGGATATAAATTTATTGTAAAGAAGAATTTTGCAAGATGGTTCATATTCTTGTTGATCGGAATGCTGACAGCTTTAATCGCATGTGTCATCGATATAACCATCGAGGAACTGTCACATATTAAATACAAGAGTCTCAAGAATTGTATCCTTTACACTACCACAATTTGTATACGTGGTTAAGTTTGTTATTGTGTGTGCTAGTAACTAGGGTGATTATCAAAGATTCAGTAGGAAGGGCATGTAGTATACATCCTCCTTTGCAATCATCATGTGTTGATAGCAGAATTTATTTCATAGGTACCTTAATATTGAGATAAGACAGAAGCCAGGAAGTTTGAGAAAACGGTTGTTGTTTTTGCGAAGGTTGGGGACTTGAGTCCGTGTGGAATTGCACAGGCCCGTTGTGTCCTGCCCCATATAATACCGAAGGGAAAATTGAGCAGCAGTGGAATGCTAATTGTACAGCCTCTGAGGAAATCGTAACTTATAGGCATTAATTACAATACTGTTTATAGATTTAAAGATCTTCCTTAACGTTGTATAAGATGTGGATCGATGCATTAGTGAAAACTGTTTATATATACCATATTTGATCTGGGTCATCTCCAACATGATTCCTGTTGCCATTGGTTCCCTTTTGGTGGCGTATGTAGAGGTAAAGTGTGTATTGGAATGACTAGTATGTTTTTCAAGTAAGATAACTGTATTAAGTAATTAACAAAGAAACTACTGTCTGCTCTTGTAACAGTACAGCGTACTGGCAGCATTCTTGATAAACAGCGTAGATATTTAGTGATTTTATTGTTTCAGCCGATTGCCGCAGGAAGTGGCATTCCCCAAGTAAAATGTTACCTAAATGGAGTAAAGATGCCGCGTGTAGTTCGGATCAAGACTCTCGTTGTGAAGGTGATCGGGGTTATCTCTTCTGTTGTTGGTGGGCTTGCTGTTGGAAAGGTACGCTCGTAATACTCCAAGACTGGTTCTTATTCAGTTTATGTAACTTCATTGTCTGTGGCATTATCAGTGACAAAAATGGATCAGCATGGGCTGGGATTGAACTGATTCAGAGTAGGGTGAAAAGGCAGGATTTTGTGATTGTGTTTTTGAATATTTAGATTCCATAAAAATAGGGAGTTCCTTCACCAGCTTTTTAGGAAGATTCTGCACTGGTGTTAAGTAGTTAGTACGAATTTTGTCGTCAATAGGAAGGCCCAATGATCCATTCGGGAGCTGTTGTTGCAGCTGGCATCTCACAAGGGAAAAGCAGTACATTTCGCCGAGACTTGAGGATCTTTAAGTATTTTCGTGAAGACCACGAGAAACGAGATTTTGTGTCAGGTGGAGCTGCAGCTGGAGTTGCAGCTGCATTTGGGGCCCCAGTGGGTGAGTTATTACAAATCTATATAAAAATGCGGACCCAATTAATATCTTGCCTGATTGATTTTTTTCCTCTCGGGGTTATTATGTTGTCACAGATTGATTCTTAAATGATGATCTGCAAGCTTAGCTTTCATCATTATTAATTGTCATTTTCATCAGGGTGACGCATCTTATGAAAAAGTGTATTTCATTCTTCTTTGTCGTCCCATAAATGTCAGACTCGGGGCTTGTTTTAGCTCCACGGAGAATTTAATTATGTGTATTATTCATCGTGTAGTGAATGTGAAATAATTGCTAAAAATACTTTTTTACTGGGGCAGCCATCAGAGCACTTACTAATGTTTCAGTGAAAATGTTATAAATTCCTGCATCTGAAAAATTCAGGTTTCTGAAGCAAGTTATATTCTGTTTAACATTTATAAACCGTAATTGGTAATTTGTTATGTGCTTGTTGTAGGTGGTGTCCTGTTTAGTTTGGAGGAAGGAGCAAGTTTCTGGAACCAGAGCCTGACTTGGAGAATCTTCTTTGCATCAATAATCTCTACGTTTACCCTGAATGTAGTGTTAAGCTCCTACCATGGCCATCCAGGGGACCTCTCGTATGCTGGACTTCTAAACTTTGGAAAATTTGAGAATATCTCGTATGATTTCTTTGAGCTACCCATATTTGTGATAATGGGTGCAATTGGGGGACTTTTAGGCTCCCTTTTCAACCACATCAACTACAAACTTACAGTATTCAGGATGAGGTATGTTGTCTTTTCACTTATGGGACAATAAACTCTCCATTGCAACGTTTAAACATTTTGAAACGACAGTCAATAAATCAAGATTATCTGCACAAGGAAATTAATAGAAACTAAAGTTGTGAAAATTATTTTTGCTGTTCAGTTCAGAATCTTTTATTTTTCTCTGTAAAAGTGTAAAAATTAAAAGGTACCAAACTATAATTTTATGTCATCGGGTTGTATGGGTGTCAGATTCGGTCTCTCACTCTACAGGAAGAACATTGAGAGAGATTGGGAAAGGAGCTGAGTAGAATTTCTTGATCTAAGAGAGAAGAAGTAGCAGGAGCATGGAAAAAGCTTACGTATCGGGAGCTTTATGATTACGGTTTTTCACATTTTATTATCCAAGTCCTTTGTTCCCCAAATGTTAAATAGGAATTGTACTGCCATCCATTAAAGTCCAGTAGTTACTATATTTATCATGGGCTTTAATAATCAGTAGCTCTTAATTTTACGCACAGAGTATATTTGTTTTGTATGATTCTTAGCATAAACTGTGATTATTTCCTAAAACGGCATTGACCAGTTGATTTTGTAATGAGACACTTTGTATTTTCTTTGAGGTGGGCACTGATATTTAGATGAACTTTGGCCTCGGATGGTTAATCACTTATTGTGCCCATTTCTATAATTCTGACTGATTTTCCTGAGCTTAGATGTACCATTTTAGGATTTTATTTTCTGTGTCCTCCAGAAATATCCATGCTCGATGGATGAAAGTGATGGAAGCTGTGATGGTTGCGGCATTTTCGGCAACGCTTGGCTTTGGGATGATGTATTTCCTCAATGACTGCAAACCGCTAGGACAGGATCCAACCAGTAATCCCATTCAGGTGAGAAGAATACTCATAGTATGAAAGATAAAAGAGCGGGAATAAATTAATCTTTGTAACTTGATAAATTTGTTTGTAGGACAAATGTTATGAAACTTTCACCATGTGAGAGGAAAGTCCTTTTAATACTTGTTGCATTTTGTTACTAGTACATGTTAAAAATATATTTTTGAAGATAACCATCTTTTGAGATGTTGCGCCATGTACTCTCTCAGAAATTGACTGACATTCAAGGGTGCTTACTGCCTCCATCATCATGCCATCATCCAGTTCTTGCCTTTGTACACGGTATCCGTAAGATCTATGCTAATTATATCCTCCCATCCCTAGATTTCCCAAATGATCTCTTCAGGTCGTCTTTGACATTTAAATGTCACCTCTTCTCTTCATCTTTTATTCTTCTGTTCATAATTTGATAATGATATCATAATATAGATGCTTGTTTGTGAATAGATGTATTGTGGCGATGGAGAGTACAATGCAGTTGCCGCCATATGGTTCCAAACTCCAGAGGCCAGTGTACGATCATTGTTCCATGACCCTCCTGGTAAGTTATGCTGCACTCTTGGTTGGTCGTTGTTGCGTGTGGTGTATTTCTGCATTCTAGAGTTAGATTATCTGAAAATACGTCATATTATGGTCGCACCTGTAATTGATGTGGCTGTATATGGGAAACATGTCCAGAAAGGGCAAAGAAATTTGGCGTGATAGTTATTTAAAAATATACGTTCATGTACTTTGGAACATGTACGGCAAATCATTATCATATTCATGACTAGTTGAAGAGCGTAGATTGATGGTTTTTGAGACGAGAGTAATGCGGATATTTGGACCTAAGAGAGGGGGAGTGACTGAAGAATAAAGAAGATTGCATGAACAGCTTTCAAAGTTGTACTCTCCACGTGATTAATCAATCAAGGCAGTCTTTAATCTCTGCATGCAGGAGCATTAAATGTCGCGGTCCCGATCGAACCCATGTTCTGATGGGTCGTGAATCCTGCTAACCACAAATGCACACCATGCTGAATGGTGTGTACTGGACACGAAAAAGAAAAAGTCTGTGCATGATTTATTTCAAGAGGATAATGTCTGAAAGTATCTTTAGAAATGGGGCATGAAGGTAGGGACTGGATTAAGCTGACTCATGATATATTTATGAATGTTTGAAGCTATTGTTATAATCTCCCAATTGTTTAAAATAGGTTTTAAGTAATATTATCCAATAGCCATTAAAGGTAAGCATGGAAACACTGTAAATGTTGTAAACTTTGTTGTTATTTTCTTTTAAATATTACAAAGGGTAATCTTTCACTCTGCCTCTGTTTCAGGCTCGCATAAAGCAGTGTCTGTTGTCGTGTTCTTCATTTTCTACTTCCTGCTGTCGTGCTGGACTTATGGACTCAGCGTGTCCAGCGGACTGTTTATTCCTTCTCTCTTGACCGGTGCTGCTTGGGGGCGATTGGTTGGCAGTGGGATGGCGAGCATTTTGCCCAGTTCCGTAAGTACAAAAGTTAACTGCTTTTGAGAAGAAAGAGAGACAATTTTTGAAGAAATAAATAATTTACATGACCATTACATCACTGCACGGCTTGTTATCATTATGGGTTGGCAGACGGAATTTCTCGAAAGCCAGGCAACCAATCATCTGACTTAGGATTGGGGCTGTTGGTGGTAATGAACCTACGGGTTCAATAAAAGATGGGGAGTTTATTTTTGCCGTATGAGCTTTGAAAAATTCATTCAAGGGGTTTGCCTTAGTAAAATGGAGTATCTGTACTGTTTATTAGTTTTGTAAAGAACAGAATTTTGGCTCCTGCAGCAGCGTTGTTTCTGTATGTCTTTATCTTTCAAACAATAGATTTGTATCATAAATAAACAATTATGAAAAATTTGTTTATTTAGAAACCTTCCATAAAGTAAGGTAATGTGCCTTGGATTCTTTCATAGACGCTTGACTGATATAAATCCTCTTTGTCAGGGGTGGGTTGACCCTGGCAAGTATGCGCTTGTGGGAGCAGCTGCACAGCTTGGAGGCGTGGTACGAATGACCATTAGTTTGACTGTCATCCTTATTGAAGCAACTGGTAACATTACCTTTGGCCTCCCGCTCATGCTGACTCTTATAATGGCCAAATGGACTGGCGACTTCTTCAATGAGGTGAGATCAAAACGTTCAAGACTGTGGAGTATAAATCTGCTGTGTCTGTTTAGTTTGATTTGTGTTAATTTCTTTCCTAATTGCCCTGTTTCTCACAGCATTCAGACCACCAGTCCACGAGTTTCCTGGTTCCGTGAGAATAATTGTTTTCAGCTGGTCTTTAAGCCATTATTACATTGATCCATTCCATGGCTTATGATTTTTTCAAATAAAATTTTTTCAGTGGGGCTTCTTTGGTTATCCTGCAATCACTGATCAATTCACTATGTAACCTATAGTCAGTGGGGCAGAATGCACATCACCTGAAACCATCTTTCCCTGTCAGTGGACACTGTACCTACCTAATATCTGTAATTGAAATGTAATTTTGTAATGAGACCCACGCAGTCAGCTGTAGTGACTTAATTTTTCAGGGTATCTATGACATCCACATTCAGCTTAGCGGAGTTCCCCTGTTACCGTGGGAACCACCCCCATTGTCATATAATATGTATGCCAGCGAAGTAATGAGCCATCCTGTGGTGACATTGAACACGGTTGAATCTGTCAGGCGCATCGTTCATGTGTTGAAGTCTGAGACTTTTAATGGCTTCCCAGTTGTGGATCCTCAGGTTTGTCACTTCATTATTTCTTAGATGTATTTCCCCCAGACTGCATGAATTTACTGCGATACCGATGAGAAGGAAAGAATGAATATTTCAGGTTTCTGATATTTGTTTCTTTCATCAATTCAGTACGATTCATCCTCATTTTCTTGAAGTACTCATTACGTCGGTACTAATGATAATGGCCAGAACATGCGGGCGATCAGATGGTCTACTTTGGGTAAAATTACCATTAAATTAGACAGTTTATCTATCAGTGCTAAGCATCGCTCTCTCGTGTCTGACATAAGGTTTTTGTTATATTTTCAAAGAATAATTGCTTTATGTTGCTATATTACGAGATCACATTCACTGTGTGTCAAATTTACAATTTTTTTTTTAATTTCCAGGGTGATGTGAAGATGTGCCAAACATTTAGAGGAATGATTTTAAGGTCTCAGCTCATAGTGTTGTTGAAAAATAAAATCTTCAATGAATCTGCTGAAATTTGGAATTGCAAACAACCTTCAATCAAGATGTTTAGAGATGAATATCCTCGCTACCTCACTATCCAGGTACAGGCTTCATCTCGTTTATCTTTTTTTTTTATTATTCGGTCGAGGCCACTGGCAAGAACTTTCTTGGATAGGCAGCTTAGGTGTGTTTCTCTGTGCTTTACATTTCTTAGGTTGTATGTGTAGATCATGATGTCATTATCTTCGAAGCAGGAAACGTACTTTCTAGGATGTCTCATAGTTGCGTGTTGGGTATGTGATTGCTTCTTCCATCCACTGTTATTCATCTGCGTGACTCTGTCTTTATTCTGATTGACGATCCTGTTCAGAAATATGAGTTAGGGTAGCTCAGTATAATTTATGACCGTGTACTGGATGACCGGGGTTTGAACCCTGGCAGGAGCGAAGGATTTTTCTTCTTGTCTCTGCATCCAGATTGGCTCTGCCCCCTACCCAGCTTCATGTCCAATGTGTACCAGGAGTCCTTTCTTCAGATGTAAGTGTGGCTGGGTCATGATGCTGACCTCTTATCCCCATTTACTGCCAAGGTCAAGAATAAATAGGTGTTATACTTCCTCTCCCGCAAAATGCTTCCATGGTGTGTTGTGGGACAGATTTGCCTGCCTATTCAGAAATATATTACTTATTTTATGTGCTCTATTTTTGTAGGAAGTAGATGTTACGGAAGAGGAGATGAAGTTTACAGTAGATCTCCGGCCGTTTATGAATCCATCACCATATACAGTTCAGCATGTAAGTACATTAGAACCTACTTGTCTAATGCCACTTGTGACATAACAAAGGACTGGATAAAATTATGTAATGAGGTGTTTCACAATGTGGACTTCACCTAATTTTATTACATTGATGTTGGGCATGCAGCAAATATGGGGGAAGGAAGATGTGTAGAGAATTTTGATGAGGAAACCTCAGCATAGATAGGACCTTTGAAAGAAGAGCGCCAGGTGCAAACTGGATTCAACTAATTCAGAATAGGTTTAGGTTTATTTAGTATTAAACTATGTAGAAATATTGCTACTTAGGGGTGATATTTAATCCCTTGATAAACCTACTCCTTCCGTGGAGCTGAATCCTTGAGAAGCTGACATTTGCTTAGCAGACCAAGAAATTCTCTGCCATTTATACCCTGTTGAGAAAAGTTCTCACAACTGGGCTGTATTCTGAGCCAGTTAAATGCACTCCACACCTCACACTATTTTTTTAAGTGACATTTTAATATTATTGTTCCATACATTTCAAATTTCCAAAATGATGTCTTTGCTGAAGGTTTTCTGACTAAAATTTTGGAAGTGTATCTCATCTCCCTCACACACTGTACATGCTCTAGTCATCTCATTCACTTTGATTTGATCACCAAAGGTATTTTGCGTAAAGTTCAATATATGAAGTTCATTGCTATTTGCTTTTCTCTGGCACTTCGTTCTTCCGTTCATTGGTCCATATATTATTATCGCTTTGTTTTTGTATCCGAAATATATGTTCTACCCTTAGGATGAGTGACTAAGAAGTCCATAATATTGTGTGTCTGTATGAAAATATTCAAATTAGGTTACTATTTTGTGTAATGAAGATAAATGAATGTATTTTTCTTTATGTCACAGTCAGCCTCTTTGCCACGTGTGTTCCGTCTCTTTAGGGCCCTGGGATTGAGACATCTTGCAGTTGTTAATGACACAAATGAGGTAAGGTGTAATTAAGAGGTGAATGGAGAAAATTACACAATGGGAAACTAAAGAATTTGTACATTTTATCGGATATTGTTTGGGTGATGAACAGGACATGTAGCATTCACATACAGAATACATAAGACCTGATTAGAAAATAAAAAATAGATGATTTGGAATACCTGTATGTTGATAAACATCCATATCTCCTTGCACACAGATGATTTCACTTATAATTTTATAATGTCTGTCAGCTTTGATATATATTTTTCTCTCAGGTGACTGGCATTGTAACAAGGAAGGATCTAGCAAGGTACCGTGTGTGGCGACACAGAGGAAGAATGGGCTTAGAGCATTTGGCAATCTCAGAGAAGATATAACTTCCTGGATGAATCTGGTTTGTTGAGTGTGCATTTAGTGCTGAAGTTAAGAATGAATGGATATGTGCGTCTACTCCCACATACATCTTCGTGGTTTGGTGCTTAAGCACAGTGTTGAGATTTGCATAATGAAATAATTCTGCTTTGTATCCAGGGGAAACAATTGAAGTTGGTCATACGAAGTGAATTGGTCATTGTACCATGAAAGGAAGCTGTGAGGTCCTGCTTGCCATGCACAAGACAGAGTTTAAGCATAAGTACTTGTAGTTCTTTCTGACCTGTTACTTTTTAATGCCAAGTGTTAAAGACATTTGTATTTAATTTGTATATACTGTAGTGCTAATTAATAAATGCATTGAAACACACAACAGCGTCTTATACTAAAATGTGCTTACCTTGGTTTTAGATCAATTATATCACAAACATTTCAGAGGCTCTGTTTCATTTGAATGTAATATGATATCTACTGTTGGCTTGTTGAACCTATCATACCTTCTTTGGAGCCCCTGTAGACTTTCCAGGGTTCCTGGCAAGCTTTTTAATTCACTGTGATAATGCCAGAAACAGTGTCCTGCGTAAGTACGTTCTGGTAGGCAGTGTCCTTTGTCAGATGTTCTCATCTTATGCAAATAAGATGCAGGGTTTTTGTGAAGTATAAGAAATAAACGGATAAAGTGTGAAAGTAGGATGTTAGTAAGGAGTTGATTGTCAAGTCTCCCTGAAGACAGCCATCTTTATACTTATAACCATGAGGACCTGAAGTTGTACCCAGATGTGCCAGGGTATGTATGGTATTGAAGGAGGTTATGTAGGAAGAAAGAGCATCTCCCAAGGTAAGGTAAGTAGCACCCTACTTTAACGTTATGTATATTTTTATGAGGGTAAATGGAGTATACATAGATTTGCAGATAAAGATACTAACACTGGTGTCAGAGCTTAAACAAAATTTTGTGAGGGTGAATAATGGGTGGCAGGCTGTTACGAACATGGTAATGAACTTGCAGGTTCCATAAAAGGAATATGATTTATTGACTAACTGATCGAATATCAGCTTTTCAAGACTAATTCAGTTTGATGAAAGAGTTCGTTATGAAGATATCTCATTGTGTGCTTTTAATGCTTGAACAACGTTTGGAGCTGAAAGGGACGTAGGTCGTGATCGGGTAATTTTCGTTATTTGTATGTTGGTATAGTGTGTGGTAGATTGAGCTATTGGCTTAGCTATAGATAAGGGCTGGAATGAGCCAGTGGCGGTAAGGTTTTAAGTCAGTTTTGTTGATTTGGTCACCGTTTATGTGATATTTCACATGCGCTATGAGGTAAAAACTATTTTGGGTTTTGATGTTATTTTTAGCACGTATTGTATGATATGCAATGTTTGTAATCATGTTCGGTAACGATCGGTTATTTGTTATAGGTTAAGTCATGTGGTTAGGGTTCTTGCTTGTGACGTTTTGATGGAAACAGGTGCGGAACATATCTCACTGTGGGGAAAATGTCTGCGTGAATCTTTTACCATTGATTTATGCATTATATTTTTTACGTAACTTTGAAACGTTCTCCCGGATTCAAATCATGGCCCAGAGATAGGCTATTCTGATTGAAGTTTTTCATGGTCTTATGCAACTCCTCTTTACAAATGGTGGGTTACCTTTTGACATCCTGTCCAGTTGTTCATTAATCCGATAATTTGACGCCGTGTATTCGAAGTTATTAGCAGTATTGTGAAACCACAAATACATTAAAATTAAATTCATTATTATAACAGATGTGTCATAAAGTTGAGTATTTGATATGTGTATGGCAGTTAAGCTGAATTATTATGAAATACAATAATAGTAAACTGTTGTATTTGATTCTTCACTGTAATTCCCATTGGTTGTGTTATTTTATTTTCGAGTTTGCAAATTCCATCACACTTGTATCAACGCTAAATAAAATCCAATTTCTTCCAGATTTCATTATTCTCCATCTACCTCATGTTACTTTATGGATATATAACGATTTAACGTGTGATCTGTGTTGTACCAATTAGTCTTCATGTTTTTTTTTCAAGTGAACACCACACCTGTTACTATGAAGGAACATAATTTTGTGTGTTGGCAGATGCTGCTTGATGCTTTTGAAACATGGGACATACTCATGATGGACAGGGGATGTACACCTTTGAAGTGATTCAGTAGACACTACAGTCTGTAGCAGGGGAGGTCATCACACTTGGGCAGACATGAAGCACAGATCGTGAGTAGAAATATTGTTGACAGAACTCTGAACTCTGTATGAAGCTGGGTACTTGCAGTAAACCAAATATGCCATTTCACTGATATTTTTTATCTCCAGGATTTTATGTTAACAACATAGTACCATCAAGATAGATAGGTTTGATACATTAACCATCAGTCCATGGGATAAGGTCAAGTTGCCAACCCATTGTATAGGATTTGTTTTTCTAACGAGTTTGTAAATTTAATTTGTATGCCACTTTAAACTTTCTAGGCTTTGACAGTCTTTCGAGACAAATAAGTTCAACATTATGAACTAATTTTGTCCGTTTAGCTAACAGTTGGTAGAAGGGTTAGACCTTTGTTGGTATAATGGATGTTTAGACAGGAGAGAGCATTTAAAGGGAACAATAAAATGTTTAATATTTGTTTTAGTGACTAAATTTTCATTATCTAAACCACATATTTTTATAAAGTGACTGATGGGATAACATAGCAAGTATTATATATTTAAATTTGTCAGTCACTGTCCAGTGTTGGTAACACAGAGGTTCTTAAGATGTGCTTCTTGAATCAGTCTGCAATTCTTGAGAGGGGAAAGTTACTTTTCTCTCACCACGGGGTCAACCTGACATTGTTGCCCATTAGACCTCCTCCTCAATGGGTACTTTTAATATTTTATGTATCTGATAGGTGAAAGTAGACTGACTGTAAAAATATAGTGTGTGTCTAAACACACTAAGCAAATTAATGTGTTAAATAGCCAGGGTGTGAAAATGACTATTTAGTGAGGTTATGTATGAAGCTCTACCTCCATTCACCCCTTTGTGTTTATGGTATGGTACTTAAGCACAGGAACAACTTGACTACTTTGTATTTGACATTGTTGATAGAAAGTTTGATCTAATCTACAGTAAGGTTAGTAGCCTACATAAACATATAGAAGGAAATTTCTTTGATTAAAAATATGTTAATCTGATAAAATGCCATAGTGCTTACACTCACTGACCTGAGCTTCATGTTGCTATATTTTGTTTATCCTGTTTTTCCTGAATTAACATTGAAGAATATATGATTCAAGCAGAATGCATGTGAATTGGACATGTTTGGAATAAATTATATATTGTATTATGCGTCAAAAAATATTTTATTAAATACATATCATACATATATAGCACATTTGTTACATAGTAGTTATGTTTGAGTCTTCAGAGCAGATAATCAGTGTTCCAGATTCTTCTGTTGTTGAATCCATGTCTTGTTTTATTATGATCACATACGGGAGAACATCTAAAATGATAAGACACACAGAATCTTTACTTTTCCAGCAGTGGTTGGGCAAGCAAAATCTTCCTTAGTAAAACTTGGTCCATATATATATTGCAAGTATGCATCACATTTGAGGTAATATTTGAATAGGGTCCTCTTTCAGTTTAGTGAAGAGAATATTTGCTAATTATCTTTATCCACTGCCAAGAGTAAAAATGCTTGGAGCTTTAGAACATAACAGGTACCTTTTCAGAAGCAACGAAGTTGTCATCACTTGCAGATCTCCTCATCCCATGTTCACTGCAAACAAGAAAAAACAATTTTCATTTGTGTCAGTCAAAAATGTAGTACTTGTTCACGTAGTCTTGGGGAGAACTGGTATTTTTTTTCTCTTGACGGGTAAAGAGGAAGTTTACACCACAATTATAGATAGAGTACAGTCAGTTTGAAAGAAACTAACTTTTCTGTCCTTCATTCCTCATTTGTCTAGATGTTAATTTATTGAGGTAAGAAGTCTTTTGTTTGAAACTTACCACACGTACAGCCCAGAATTACGTTTCATTGCAATTTATGATGTATTTACCATAAATTCCCATATATTTGAACAGAATGACCATCTGCCCAGTTGAGCCCAAGGTCATATTATTTTTCCCTTCCCTCTTGGACAGTTATTGGGTAGAACCTCATCTCTTATAGCCTCTTCCACTTTATTGTGAGTTTTACCTCGCAACGTAGAATGTCGCAACTGAGTAATGCTCACGTACGCTTTGCATCAGGTATGGCTACATGCCATTACCAAGTGGTAAAGTAAAGCTGTCTTGGAGGTTCCCGGGGGGAGAGGAGGTACAGTTCCAACTCATTCTTGACCTTGGAACTACATGTGGGTGAGTGATCAGTGTCACACCACAGCCCACAGTCAGGCTTTATCTCCAGGGAAAGGACACCTGGTATGTACTGGATAGGAGTCTGGGTGGGCCTCAGAATCAGTCTGGATGCAGAAGCTGAAAGAAAATTCCTTCAGCTGGGGATCAGATCCTGGTCGTTCAGGTCGTCGTCAGATGCTATGTTGACTGATATATCCTGGCTCATACGAGCAGTATATTAGGTTAATGTGAGATAGAAAGGTCAAGTTAGTTATTATGATTTCAAATGGGGAGGCAGAGATAGTGATAATATTAAAGTAATCATTGGCTGGCCTTATTTGTAATTCCATCGGTTTGACAGCCTCCTGCCTTGTTTTATATACATAAATTGTCTTAATCCTTTAGACTACTTCTGAATTATTTTGTGAGAGTAACAAAAATAGATCACGTTGCTGTTTCTGTATGATTGTTTGAGAGTCATTTTATGTTACGTGTGCAGCGTATGTGTAAAAGAACTATAAACATTGAATTTGAACATCAGTATATTTATTAACATAGTTATAGAAATAAATGAATATAATAATCAGACATACAGAAGACATAACACGGAAGATAGAAATAGCAGTGATGAGAACTACACATATCGGCTGAGGTACCTGGAAGTATCAAGCGACCGTTTTCCGGGGTTGGCAATGGGAGGGAAGAGCACTGCCGGTGGAGGAAGCGAAGAGAGTTGACCCAGACGTGCAACCGCTGTTGTTCCTGGGATTGGAGGAAGAGGTGAAGGCGTGTAGTCTGAACCTGCGGAGCTAACCACACCAAGTATGAATTTTAATTGTCATGCTGTACAGAGAAATTATACCTGATAGTATGCATTCGCTAAACTCTGGTTAAAGTACAAGTTCTTTAAAATAGTAACATATATACCTGTTTGGTGTCCTCATGGTGATGTCACTTTCAACATGGTCCAGATCGTTGTCAGTGTCGCGCCTCATGGATCGATGGAAGAGAGGCTCTGCGCTAAGTACAGAAGGAGGATGTGCCAAGTGTAAAATTAACACCTCTCATTCTCAATAACTACATCCCTAAGATGTATATTAATGTTATCCTTCCATCTCCTCAGTCTTTGAAGTGGACATTACTCTGGGAAAATTTTAGATGCGTTCCATGTAGCTACTTTCCCAGCATATTGTAGTCTCCTAGCTTTCACTGTCCTAATAATACTATGTGACCTGTGCAGCCCATGAAGTTTCTCCTTATGTAGTTTACAAAACTGCTTACGTCTTCCGTCTTATGTTCAGAAATTTTCCTGAGCATTTTGTTGTCAATGCTTCTAATGCTTATAATACTGCACGCTGTACTTTTGTGTCTTACCTAGGGTGGATAGGTGGCAGCTTGTCTTTGTCTCTGGTGTAACTGCTGAAAGGAACACCAGACTGTGGATAAACACAAGAAAACAAAAAGATATTTAAACAACGCCACTTATTTGCCTTCGAAATTCTTAAACTAGTAATTATGATACTTGGTGATGTATTTTTGTCCAAGACATTTATGCTTCAACCATGCTTGTAGGAAATTAGGAATTACAGAGGGAAAGTGACTTCTGATAGCGTAATATTCTTGCTAAATTTTATGAAAAGCCGTCGGTTTGTCCAAAATCTAAACACGTAGCGACGGACTTAAGGTTCAGATCCTATCTTACCTCGTAACTTGGACTGGCATCTGTGTATGTGGATGCGTGAATCTCTTGCTGGTAAAGCCTGTATAGCTCTTGTAGATCTGGTGGCAATGTGACACGTCCTTCTGCAACCAGGAACAAATTTGACATCACTTGTACTACCACAGACAGAAGTGTGAATGGATATTTCAGAGACTCTCATATTTTTCAAGTGTTTTCATTGCTGTGGTGCGTTCCTCATTGGCCTTCATTTTTATTTATAGTTTATGCAAACTTTGATGGCCAAATATGAAGACTTTGATAACATCCTATGTACAGCTTACCTTCCATCAGTTTTCGCTGCCTAGTGATGATTTCTTCGCAGATGTGACGCTGACGGTCATAGCGCAAGATGACGAGGTCACGTCGCCTTAGTTCGTGCTGCTTGATGAGACGTTCACTCTGTAGTGCCATCTTCTCCGCCTCCAGTTCATGGACACGGCACATGAGGGCCAGTAATTCACGTTCGTCATCTGAACTGATTTGTGATGGGAGCTCCTGAAGAGGATACAGTTTATCTGTTGGAATTTCTTGGGTAAATCTTAATTTATCGCTAGATACTATGGAAGTTAATGAAAACTGCTACATTAAACAGATTTGCAGCTGTGGAAAGCTTGGAATAAAATGGAATGGACATCAGCAGAACTTGGGGCAATGTCAAAGATTATGAATCAAATTGAAACTTAATCCGTGCCTGTTCGTATACCTCTGCCATGTAAAGTGTGGGTATTAAATGCCTCCAACCAGTTTGATAGTCTGAAATCTTTGGTGCCAACTGATGAAAAAGTGAAGCAGTTGATGTCTTATAATTTTTACGCAGAAATTGTATGCTTGGCAAACACAGTTTTGGAACTCGGTTTCTACATATGGACCGTCTGCTGGATTTAACACATTGACTTACAGTGTAGAACCTCAGAAGGATATAAGACTTGTTTCTAATAATGAAATGCAAGAGAGCACACCTATAGAAGAGGCTGCGCTGTACTATGCTACATGATGTAAGCCATTTAGAAATATGTAAAGATATAAGCAGATCATGGACAAGCTACACAGAAGCAGTGGTTGTAACCTTGTCGCCTTAATATGTTCCAACAAGCATTTATTCCAACATATTACAAGAAAAAGTGAGCATTTGCTATCCGTGTGAACCACCGCCCTCTTGATGTGACAAAATGCAGTTAGGTGTTGAGCTTCTGTGCAACCAGACCATGACAATTGAGGTTTGTGTATAGAAGTGTACTGAATTACATTTTCTAGTGCAGCACCCCGCTGCTTACAGTTCTCCAGTTCACGCTCCGTGCTCGCTCTGAGCTCTGCGTAGCGCTCTTGCTCCTTCTCGATGAAAGAAAGTTCGGACCAGGCGATCTGCAGTGGTCCATCACCTCCCGTACCCAAGAATTCTTAATTAAAATAAAACATTGACTCCATATGAGTGTGGGATTAGGATTTAAGTGTCTCAGGATGTGTTTAGTGGTGGAATTTGGTGTTGTAGTGGTGTTGATCTATTAGGTTCTGCTGTTACTCATTACTTAGTGTTCAATTTGCAAAATATATTTTATGGATATTGATATAATCAAACCTCGGTCAGCAGCAAGGTCTGGATCGGTGTTGGGTCTTCGATTCTGCAACCTGACGGCAGTATTGTGACTGTTCTTATACAGCTTGTTGTTTTGAGACTCCCACTGAGAAATAATTGCGTGTTGTTGCTCAGCTTCAGTGCTGAGACTTAAAAGTTGGGCATTGTACTCCATTAGACGACGCCTGGAATGGAGAGAATATGTATTGTTTAACCTTCTGCTGTCAGTGTTGAATACAGCTGAACTTGCGTTGTTTGTGTTACTTATAAAGTTCTCATATGTGATTTTTAAGATTGTGAGGGATGTACAAGATTAGACAAAATGAAGAATGAAGACATAAGAAAATGATTAGGAGTATTTTCAATTAATGACAGAATAAAGAAACATAAAGAAGATTGGCTAGAACGTGTTGAAAGGATGGAAGAAGGACAAATACCAAAACAGGCCCTTTGGTATGGACTCAAAGGAAGAAGAGATCCTGGAAGACCACGTCAAAGATGGATTTCATTGAAGACGGAACACACCACCTGCCTAATACATGATTTGGAGAAACTTTAAAAGAATATTTCAACTCTTAGCATAGCCAAAGCAGTGCAGAGAAAAGTGTCTTGTGTAACTAATGCTATGGAGCAGAGGCCTTCTTGAGAGGTTGATAGTATGCTCAGCTAGTTAAATTCCTTGCCTTTTATGTACCCCAGGGGTTCATTTCTGTCTTTATAAGAACTTAACCACTGGTCTCTATACTGAGCCAAATAAATGCAGTCCACACCCTCCCACTTGATAACTTCTGAATGGTTCTTCCTTTCAAGCCCCTCAACTAAAATTTTGTACACATTTCTCGTGTCCCCATATGTACTACTGCCATGTGCTATGTGTCACTAACAGACCTTAATCTCATCTGCTCCCTGAATGTTGAGACAATTTTTTCTCTGAGTAGCTTCAGCTTCCCTCCTCTGTTGTTCGAAGCGTCGCCAGAACGAGGCCGATCTTCCTCCATCTTGGATCTCAACCTGGAAATCTCATCTCTGAGTTCGCTGATGATAGTTCTGTACTGAGAGACGTGATATGATACATCCAGAACATTGCGCTCCACCTGATTACCAACAAGATGAACAGTGTTTTACTGAGATGAATCATATCACAATTTCTGCACTATGAATATATGACTGCATTGCCCCTGAATGGCAGCGTCTCATGAATACATGACCAGTTCATACAGCTGCATGCCTAGTGACATGAACTGTTAAAGGTTTTATGTATATATATAAGTGATACAAAGGATTAGGGGCTGAGTCGTGAAATGGAAATATATATCTAATTTATCTAACTGGTTGACATGGCAAAATTTTTGACCTGAACCAAACAGTACATATGCTGCATTACGTTGCCTTGTTTGAAATAATCTTAGCATCACGTGTGTGGTTTTCAGGCAACAGTGTTGCACATTACTTGCCTTGGTGGAAATATTCTTGGCTCGATCAGCATACAGTAGCGTGTTTCGGCTCTCCTCTTTATGCATGGCCGCTGGACTGACATGTGCTATCATGACGGTTCTACAATTCCCACTCAATGCGTCCTTTAATAGTCTCGTCAGCTTGGAGTCTCTGTAGTTCACATAACGCGCACCACCAGACAGGGCATTGATGCAGTTACCAAGGGCCAGTAGGGAACGGTTAATGTGCGCTCCTTCCTGCAGACGTTTTCCTCGATTCTGCGTAGAATAAATGTCACTGTAATTTAGACTGAAACTGCAATCCTATCATGCCGTGATGTGCACATGTGCAAAGAAACAGACAGACACAAGGAAAGCCCATTAATGTGACCCATTTCACCAGTTTGTCATGTGTATCAAGTTATAGCTGAAAGAAGTAAAATATATTTATTATACTGATATCTGTTTGTCTGCATGTTATACCCAAGGAAAGTAATTAATGTATGAAATTTTTATTAAAATTGGTTTCAAAAGTTTATTCTAAGGGATTAAATGTTGAATTTTGATTTATAATTATCAGAACATGGGTATAAATGCATCTTTCTATATTTTAATAACAGTACGACTAATGGAAACAATTTTTAATAAAAATTTAGAACGGTTGCCAAGGCTTTATTAATAATAACATAATTTAACAACCGCAGTGTAATTAATGGGATAGGACTCTCACAAGTGTTTCTAATCTCAGAGTTGTGAATCTTCCATTCATCCTTTTAAGTTCAAAACATTCTTCTCATCATTTTGATCTTGAACACACCCCATATTTTGAAATTGTTCCACCATGGATCCATGGTGTTTCACTGTTTTTCACTCTGTAATGCTCTTCCAGCATTTTGACGCATTTGTTTTGAACTGTCACCTTCTGCATAATATTTTCCCCAGGCATTCAAACAAAACAAACGGCTGTCTGTGGTCATTACCTTTGTTTGTGAAGCTCTCTCTGACCCCGCCAGATCAATCATGAACAGCTTCCCGTGTTTGATTCGTGATCTCATTTGCTCGGGCGGTTGGAGCGGTGAGGTTTGTCGAACTGTAACGCTCAGTAGCGCGTGTGAGCGGGAAGAGGTTTTGTTGGCAGCTGTGGGCTCAACAGTGCGTGCTCGATTTCCTTTCTGCAGAAGATGCATAACCTGTACGCGCAGAGAAATATAGCAGTTTGACAGTAATGTGATATAGAGTGGGCGGTTTTTGACTAGTTATGATCTTACAACTGCGTATAATTGTCGTGTTTGAGGATATTCGGTAAATATGGGACATGAATTTGTGTATTATTTTTAATATATTTCCAGCATTTCTGTTGAACAATGTTTAAGAAGTTATTTGCAGTGAACATGATCCTGAGCTGGTTCCATTTTCCTCTCATCCTCAACCTGTCTTCCTAAGAACCATCTTAACATTATCTCTCCCATGTTCTTTGTCTTCAGATGTTCTTTGTTTTTATAAACATTTTTACGTAGTTTCATTGTCTTTACAGTAGTGTTAACAATGATGATGATATTTCTGAGTGTAATTTGGATTTTTGCATAATATAAAGTGTAACGTTTTCCAGTATAAATCCTGCGGTAATTTCAAGTGGAATTTATACGGCAACAATGAAACAGGTTTCGAGTGCTGGTTTCTCATTGGGGATCAAGTTCAATAGATACTGAGGCGGGAAGTAAACATTCTAAGAAGCGTCTTAAGATAAAGTGAAGTATCAGCTGTGTGTTGCTTACCTCGTCAGTAGATGTAGTGGATATCTCTGAGAGACGCGTCACCTGGATATTTCGTCCTCTCGAGTCCTCACGCAGCTCGAGAAAACCTGAACTTGGGTTCAAGAGGTCGCGGATATTTTCGTTGTATATCTCAAGATACGACATCGTCACCTGAAAATGTGTGTTTGATCAAGAATTTTTTAGGAGATACCAGCCTTTTGACTGGAATACCTTGAGGTTCATACGCGAAGTTGTGACACCATTTGGTATTTTGTTATAAACTGCCCATTGTCGAGTGACAGACAATGGTCTCTCGTTGCGTTATTTTCACACAACATTGGTAGATGTAAAATATTTGTTTTTGTTTCACATACTGAAATTATTACATACATTCTCACCAGATGGTGTTCAAACCCGTGATACAATAACATCGTAATTTTGTCAGCCTGCAACTGTTTTTAACGATGTTGAGACTGTATGGATGTTCAGTCCATTCAGAAACAGCCGAGGCGCGATCAATCAAATCTGAACAATGCGCCTATCTTATCCTGTCATGCGAATGGCCTTTCAAGTACCGTGGAGAACCAGACACAGGAATACCGTGGCAATTGATTTTATAGCTGAGGGGCTGCAGTTGCCTGTCTCGGAGACACAATGCCGAAATAACAAATTACCAAGGTTATTGTTTACTGACGCTTAAACGGTGAATTTTGAAAGGACTTACTTTTAATACAGAGTGTACATAATGCAACGTAAGTTGAAATTACTCGAATATTCACTCTTCGTGTTTTGATCTTGGTGGCGGCGACCGTGATACGTGACAGCTGAGAGCAGACGGACAGGAAAATTAAGTTAACTGTTTAAGTTTCGCCATATAAGCTGTTAGAAATTGACAGGCGTTTCAGAAGTGCTTACTGCCTCCGTCATCAGGGCTGTGATGGAGGCAATATGCAGCTATGAAACTTCGGTCCAATTTTTTATCTACCAAACTACACGTCACAGCATCTAAAAAGACGTCTTCCGCATTATTAATCGCAGTGACTATCGTTCGGAGGCAAAAGCAATGCATTTGGTGTACTTCAGCTCATGTTTTGAACTTACTGTGAATTGCTCGGGATTCTTTGAGTCCTTCACAGCTTGGAAGAGGTCGTTGAGGGCTCTGACCATGATCCCGGGCTGCTGAGGACTGCCCACCATAGTGTGTGTCTTACCAGATCCCGTAGCACCATAAGCAAACACAGTGGCGTTGTAACCCAACAGCACGTCGGACACCAGGCCGCTGGACGTGGCCTCGTACACCATGTCCTGAAACCACCACAGGAAGAGACGTACATTTTCATCGTGTCGGATGTTTAATTTCTGAAGGAACTTTACGAATTTCGAATAATTTGGTTTTGGAGGATCTGCATTAGTCTTGGAGTTATTAAGCAAGGATAATTCAAGATGGTTGTCTTTTGGGATTAGCCCTGATGATGGAGGCAGTAAGAACCTCTGAAACGTATCGGATTTCTTAGTAACCTCATTGCTGTTTTATTATAACGACGCTACGACGTTTTGCGGATGTTGCTGTGTGAGACGCCGCTCGTACCTTATGGGTCTTTACGCTCGTTTTCTTTTCAAACATTTATAATTTATGTTCTTCCCTTAAAGTAAGAGATCACTTTCACACCCGTATAAAACAAGTGGCAAAATTATTGTTTTGTATATCTTGTTTTTAGCATTCGGAAAGTAGACGAATTATATCAGTCATTTTTTTAGAATAATTCTATCTCCTGATTTCATTACGAGTCATGTTAGTATTTCAGTAGCCTGTTTATTTCTGTATTAATTTATTTAGTGGCCTGTAGAATAATGCCCGCATTCTTCGTGATATTTAGGTTATACGAGGTGCGATCGGAAAGTTTCTAGACTGCGCCTATAAAAACCCGTACACTTATCTCAGGTATTAAATTCATCCATCACCCTCGAAGTAGTTCCCCTGGGAGTGAACACAACGATCCCAGCGCCGCTGCCAAGCCTGGAAGCATCCCTGGAAATCTTTCTTTGCCAGCCTGTCAAGCACCATCTGCGATCTAACATCTAACCATCCCATCTCTCCTCCCCGAAGCGCTTTCAAGGCGTGTAGTGAGGATAGTAGGTGAATTTCATTTCGCTACGTATCGGACAACAAATATTCCTCAGAGTACAAATTGTAATAATCGTAATTCTCGTTAATATTGAGTACGTGGAATAATTAGACTGCATTAAAGTTCACCTTCATGTAACTCACTACAAGCAAGTGTGAACAGTTTGTACGCAATAAAATTTATGAGTATAGACACCGGAAAACATTTACTGTAGATCAGATTGTTGAAATAGATCTGTCTAAAAGACTTAACAAACTTGAAGATGGCTGTCTTCTGGGTTGTTGGGCCGTGTAGTCCGGTTGTAATTCGCCGACATGGTTACCTCCATCATCAGGGCGATGAGTACCCCCGATGATGGAGGCAGAAAATACCTCTGAAAAGTAGGTAAACTTCTACCAGACTACATTACGCAACAAACTATAAGACAGCCATCTTCAGACTCACCGCCTTGAAAACCTCAAATGCTACTGAAGAAATCTTCTCTTTTAATCCTGCTTTGCGCTATGGCCCCCCCCCCGGACAAATTACTGCCTTTCCACACCCCTGGGGAGACTTATTTCCTAATGAAAAGCTAAAAATGTCAATGTTTACACATGTCACAGGAGTAGCACTTCGCTTTATTGAAAAATCTATTCAATGAAATATGAACATTATTCTTGTTTTGGTTTGTCGCCATGGTAATGTTTTGGACTCATGACTGTCACTCGGTTTATTGTTCGTAATCAACTTGCCATTCGATCCGGGACAGGCCTGATGTGTGAAATAACTAGAATAATTCCATGGAGTAGAGTCACTCTGTTAGTCAGGGAATTTCCCTGCTTTTATGGAACCCGAAGGTCAATTGTTCAGTCCGTACCTCGAAGAAAACACAACACATAACCACTACAATGATTAATTATTTAGTGCAGTTTAGGTAAATAATTTGCTACTTACTCTGAGTATAATATAAAATCAATAAATATAATTTTAGGCTGAACGCTGAATTATTTATCGCAAAGTTCCCATTAGGCTGTATTACTCTCATTTAGGTTAGAGTAGGCATCCCAATTTTTATATCTCCCTTCAGGCTTCAGGGTTACAAAAATGTGTGCATTTCTCATCTCAGCAGTTGATACAGTGTCGTTATATAAACAAACTCATTATTATGCTGTGCAGTAGACTGAGGGGCCCAAATACTCTTCATTCCCATTTCTTACGTCGTCTGCTTGACTTGGTTGCTAGGATACGCTGTATGTTGTCAGACGGGAATCGAAGTAGCTAATGGATTCAGACATTACGACTGTGTATATAGAACGTAAATACGGGTTAAAGTCGTAGGGAGCAAGTTACTGGCGATTTGTTTAAATTGACAGGTCAGGGTCTTGACAACACCAAAACAGTCACATTTTCTTTATTATTGCCAAGCAGACGTCACTACTCGGGAGGTCCCAGGTTTAAATCTCTGCCCGGAGACCGGCTACCCTGACACTTCCTCAAATATCGGGATAATAATTTAAATTAGGCCACTGTCATCTCTC
>NW_019059645.1:325905-391353 GCF_000696155.1 Zootermopsis nevadensis | reverse complement strand
CGTTAAATAAGTATAAATACATGTGAATGTAGACTTCAATATACGAGAACTTAAAGGTCTTGTGGAATACGAGGCGCGTCCACAAAATAAGTTTCCCACTCGTCTCACAGCTAGCAAACCTTATATTGCGCGAAGCGGCTGTGCGTACGTGATAGAGCAATGACGTAGCATGGCGCATGCACTAACGGTACTTCCCGCGTTCTCACAGTAGCATCGTTGCAGCTGTTGAAGATGGAGGTTCTTATTCCAGCTCCCGCCGACTGTGAAGTGCGGTCAGTGATAACGCTAGGCCGCACACGGTTCGACGGACAGCAAGTCTCCTGCAGGAGTTCAGCTGGGAGGTGTTTGATCATTCACCCTACAGCCCGGACCTCGTTCCCAGTGATTTCCATCTTTTCCTACACCTCAAGAAATTCCTGTCCGGTCAGCGTCAGCGTTTTGAGAATGACAGAGAGGCGGAGATGGTTGTCACACAGTGGTTCCAATCCCAGGCGGGCGACTTCTACGACACAGGTATTCAAAAGTTGGTCCCACGGTATGACCAATGTCTCAATTCCGGTGGCGAATATGTTGAAAAATAGCTGGACACTTGCTGTATCTGTTGCAATAAATATTTCCATGAAATTGTGTTTTGTTTCTGTAAACGGCCCCAGGGAAACTTACTTTGAGGACGCGCCTCGTATTAATGATTTTGGTCTTTGTCTAAAGTAATATTTGTCGCCTTCTTCATAATCACGGCGAGTCCGAAGATGGCTGTCGTCTGGGTTGTAGTGGAAGTTTAACAACACTCATCGCCCTGATGATGGAGGCAGCAAGGACCTCTGAAACGTCGGCACGGCGCTGCAACCCAGAAGGCGGCCATCTTCGGCCTCACCGCGCAGTGAGAGCCAACGACCTCCTTTTCTCACCTGTGTGGAGTCTTCGCCGAGGACAGCATCGTAGACGTACTGTCTCTCTCCGCCCCTCTTTTGACGCAGGACGTCGTTTTTGTCGCCCTCGTCTTCCAGTACAACCATCTGCAACATAAAGGACAGACCAAGGGCCTGATCGAATCTGAAGCCTCATTTATGATGGATGTTTCAATTTCCGGTGGATGGCATTATTTGTGAATACGACTCTGATAACATTAATATTGTCTGAGCAGAGAACCTACTCTCGACTTCACATTATCAAGTCGTGAAAACCAATTTAGACAAGAACGGAATTATCGAGGTACGAAAGAAGATTGGAAAAGTGTACTCCAGCTCGAGTACACATTCTTTCTAACTGTGTTTATTGTGATTTTGCATCTCTGTTTGGTGTCGTCTTTAATTTTTCTTCTGGGTTGTTGTATACCAACGTTTCGGTGGAGGAACATGCTGCCTACATCTTCACGGTTGAAGGCCCCAAGGTCCACGGGATGTGAGGAAGTAGACTTGATTCACATGGTTGAAGACAGAGTCCAATGTGAACATGTGGGCCCAATGGGTGGAGTATCAGGACCGGCTGAGCGACTGTCAGATTCTCAATAAGGACACTGCTCCACGGCTGCAAACTACAGACGTAGCTGACGATAAAACAGTGGAAGTGTTCACATGTAGACAAATGCATGAGTTGAGCGTACAATAAATTTGTTTTTGGAAGAAGACGAGAGATTGGAAGACCTGGAAATAGATGGGACGCCTTTTAAACTTAATAAACTCGGGGAACGGGGTAAATGTAATGTCTGTTGTGGTTCGCTTGTCCAAATTCATGACACTCGACAAACAAGGCGGTGCTTTGCTGTCACGCAATGCTGGCAACCTGCAGGTTCCGGAGAGACGTGTGTAGTGTTAATGTTGACACACGTTGCTATGACAACCACACAGTGTGATGCTTGTATTATTAATGACGGCACAAGATTCCACTCAATATCAGTAATTCCATCGGAATGTTACAAAGCACTTGTTTGTATTTTACTCGCGGGAGTACTTAAATGGACGCACAATAGGGATGTTACGTGAAGCTGTGTCACATTAAATGTGAAAGTTGGCGGGTTAATTTAATCTATAGTCAGTATCGGCAGAGTATGTAATAACCCCCAGTTTACTTGCATTTCGAATTGTAAATTTATTACAGACAGCATAACGTACCAGACCTGATACGTATTAGGAAGGTCTCGAGTTCAGATCTCTGCCCGAAGACTGACTATCATTGAAAACAGAGGAAATGTAACAAAAGAATCAGTGTTCCTGAAATAAATAATTGGTCATCAAATATCAAAATTCAAATGCAAGGTACAGTATGGTTAAAAAAACATTGTGAAGACATTTATGCAGAGATCACACCCACTCTACGGATGTGGGAATCTTCCTGCGTATAATTATCTGTAGGTTATAAAAGAAATTAATTAGAGAAACAGAGAGAGAGAGAAAGCGGACGTGTTGCGTGTCTGCATTCACTTGTTTTGCTGCGTGTAATTTATGTTGTGACGTCAGGATTTCTTAAACGCCTGGAACTTATGCAATTTTGAAACGTTCTCGTGTCTTATGCCCTTAAAAATGCTAATGAGACGGGCGTTAAACATGAAATGCCGTTCTGCTGTAAATCTTCTTTGCGTGTTGGTTATGTAGATGAGGAGATATGCGGGTGAGACCGGCAGCAGTCTTATGATTTAAAAGTAAAATAATATTTTAGGATTTGTCGACGTGTGATGTTTATGTGAGGCAGTACAGTAGTTTGAAACTATTTTAATAGTTAATCCCGACGCCCACACACGACTTTCTTGTGTGATGCTTATGCGCAGAATCAACCTTGATTTACGTATCGTAAAAAAATTGTTTTGACTTTAGAATTTCTTCTTTACATTTCACCATCGAATGACTTCAAGAGGTTTTGTACTTAGGTTGATGGGACGTGGATGGCCACAGTAGAGTTGTTAGCACAGAATAGATAAAGTTCTGCTCACTTGAAAGGAACACAATGTTTTGTGCCAGAGTTTCCTCGCCTTCCCCCATGCTGAAAGTGTTTTGTGTACCCCGAGTTGTCGGCGTGGGTTTAATCGACTTCCTTTGCTAGTTGGTTTAGTGCAGTGGTATTCAACCTTTTTTGTTCGCGTACCCCCAGATATAATTTCTCTTCAACTTTGTACCCCCAAAGTTATTGGTGTATAATTCAAGTTATACATAGTATATAATCTACATCTAAAGTAAATTAAATAAATTACATTACTGATTATTCAGTGTTTATCATAAAATAATGTATTTTTTTAAATTTCACGTACCCCCTAAGATGTCTTCGCGTACCCCCAGGGGTATTATATTGTCGACTGCCGGGTTATACGCGGAGCATCAAATACAGCTTACCCATTCAATATTATAAAACCCATATTAAGGGGAAAACATTGACTTAGGGTGTTCTAGAGCAGGATGCTGGGGAGAATATTCGTGATCTAAGAGAGATGAAGTGACAGGAGGCTCTAATATTAGATGTTATTGGGAATGTTGTAAGTCACATGAGAGAGTGAACATGGGAACACGCAGACAGACACGATCTGCCCTCAGATTATCATATTTGGAAGATGTGGGGGTTTGGGGCGTATAGCGCAGTGCACGTTTCTCGATTCGCCCCGTCCGGACCCCGGAAACTTTCCCCTCGCGTGTAATTAAACTAAATCACTACTTTTCCTCATTTGAGCCTAATTATTAGTGGATCGATGCACTAGTGCAGTATTCGCGTGCAGGGTGACCATTGTTTATCCCACTCTCCAGTGACCTTTTCGTGCTAGAGTTACGTTTTGAGTCTGCTTCATCTGGTGTGCGAAGGTCAGGCGCCAATGTTGCAGCCCCCCCCCCCACAAATCTGAAAAGTCTCTCATGCACGCTATGACGTATTTTCACGGTCTTGAGAAAGAATAAAAAAAGCAGCGACCTTTGTGACCTTTAACCTGGATGGTGATTAAGTTTTTGCCTCGTTTCCTGTTCATGATACCAGACCCTATAAGCCTAAAACCGGCATATGTGTTTTTTTTAAAAAAATTCTTTAATTTTGGGTATTTCCTATAAATTCAGGTACATCGTACGTTCCCATTTCCTTCAGGGTTGTTGCAGAAACCAAGGATTCTGAGAGGAACTTCGGACCCCTCCTCCCAATCAATATGGCGAAGCGAACTATAAATTAATAATTAATTGCGTCATATTGTGAATCAAATATTAAATTAATTATTCGGTTTTGTCCGTCTAATCACAATTATATTTAAAATTTTACAAATAAGATAATTAAAATATCAATTTATGTTCCACATCGAATAATCTATTTACATTTGGAACATTTTTAAAACATGTTTCGGTTTCATCGAACCATCTTCAGGTGTAAAATTATATCAACAAACTTAAAACTCAATTACAATTTCTGTTGTGTAGCTTTTTGGAGATGTTCATATCCAGATTATTTTCACATATTGGAGCGAATGTATTGTTTTGAAGTGAATGCTTTGATATAATTTTACACCTGAAGATGGTTCGATGAAACCGAAACATGTTGTAAAAATGTTCCAAATGTAAATCGATTATTCGATGTGGAACATAAAATGATATTTTAATTATCTTATTTGTAAATTTTAAATATAAATTAATAGTCACAAAATGTGACTATTTACATCTTTGCATAATTTCCACTCGTATTGATTCAGTCTACATTAAATTTGCCTGGATATCGCCTTCAAATCGGCCACGATACCCTCCTTCAGACTGTAAGAATTAGAGTGAAACTTTTTAGCTTCCGGATTATCACGGGGTCGAGCATGAAGATGGACTCTCTAATGGGATGTTTCATCTTGTAGTCTGACAGGAGTTCACTGACGTTTCAGAGGTGCTTGCTGCCACAGGGCGATGAGTAAACCGCCCGCGAATTCGTTTGAGATATGGGAACCGGTCGGATAAGATCATCGCCCTGATGATGGAGGCAGCAAGGACCTCCGAAACGTTGGTAAACTTCTACCAAACATTTGTTCCCGAATCTGTCGTCAGAAGTTAAGACGAGATTAGGGGGCAAACAGTCCTTGCTGCCTCCATTATCAGGGAGATAATGGCATAATGTTATCAGCTTTTCAAGGAGGGCTGTGTTCCGTGGGGTTAATGAAAATGAATTAATGTGACGAAGAATGGTATATTCCTGCACGTTTAGAGTCTTCTGCTGAGCTAAGTTTTACCTTATTATCAAGGGCGTGCAGCACACGTTGATTTTCATTCAGTCTTAGAGGTCGAATTCTGACAGCAACCTATAACACAAGAACAACAAATTAGTGTAAATTGCTTCGTGTTTTAACAATTTAAAGTTGAATGGTACCTATATGTACCATGTGTACCATTCACTAATCCTGAATTTTTTGGCCGACATTGTATTAATGACTTTCACGTGATTTTATGAAAACGCAGGTGTTATTTCTTTAAATGGCATTAACCAACTTATTTTTGTCATCTAGACGTTGTGTTTTCTGTGAGGTAGGACCTCAGTCTGCTCTCAGGACACTAACTAACTAACTAGATGGCTTACCGAACACAAAGGTTCATCACCGATTAATTAGGGTGCCTTTGTTAATTCAACGTGTTTGGGCCAAAAATAACATGTTTACGTGCGTGATTCGCATATGAAAACATCTACCATTAGAACTGTTTAAAAATCCTATCAAATTACTTGCTAGTGGCAGGATGGAGTACGAATAAAAAGTATTAATATCCTTAATGTACATACCTTCAGCCTGTGTTCTGAAGATTTGACCGATTGTGACGGTGTGCTGGCATTGCTCGAACTTGACGAGTGCGTCATGACGACTAATAGATTTTAAACAAACTCGGCTAAAATGTTGGATAATGTGTCTTAGAACGTTTTGTTATATTACATGAGGATTATTCTAGTCACATTTTACATATTACTAATGCAACGGCTTTGGAATGAATGCGTAATTGCCATCACATCAAAAGTATTTAATTAATCTTTAAATTGTCATTGATAATTACTAACTGAAGTGATTTTTATTAGTTAATACTATGATAAGTATTTATCGTGTTCAGCACTAGATTATTATCTTAATCCAACTTCTGGCACTCGAAACATAAGCGAAGTCGTGATTAATGTCACTATCAACAACTGCATAGTGATAAGTCTGACTTCGATAACAGGAATATTTATGTACACATCCTTAATATTGTCTAATTGTTTTACGTTATGGATCACAGTGATTTGGAAATTTGAAGATGATGACGTAATTGAAACGTGTTCTTCATTACGCAAATGCCACGACACTCGGAATCCATCACCAACCTCGACTGGATGGTTTCTGACACGTTAGTGTAACAGAACGGTCGACACCTCTGGCCATTGATCGATGTGTGTGCGCCTGCCGCCTTGCACACAGAATTTTGCGCACGGAAATTTATTTCTAACGAATACACGTTTTATAAAATTGGGAAGTCTAAACGGAAATAAATTATATATTCAAAAGTATATTTCTTGCCTCGACTGAAGAACCTAGATTTAGGGTGAATTTAGCTGTCTTCTGGGATATTGACAGATATTTGCCGACGTTTCAGAGGTGCTAACTGCCTCCATAAACCTGGTGATGTCTATAAAACGTCGGTAAATTCCAACCAGAACCTGTTTGAGAACGGGGTTCTGAACACAGGGCAAAGAAACTGACACAAGGCTTGAAAAAGAATGTGTACTCTTCCCCAAAGTTTGGTTGGGTGATCAACTGAAGGAATATGAGATGGGCGGGACATGTAGCACGTAAGGAGGGACAGGGTATGCATACACAGTCGCCAGACTCCGAAGGGACGAGATCACTTGAGAGACAAAGGCGTAGATGGGTCGTGGAGAAATGAGTCATAAATATGTGGACTGGATTTATGTAGCTCACCATAGAGTCCAGTTTTGGATCTGGTAATTACGGTAATGGACTTTCGGGTTCCATAAAAAGTGAAGAATTTCTTGAATATCTTTGCAAAAACCAGCTTCAGAAGGCGAATCTACAGTTAATAATTTTACTAGGTGTAGAGCGTTCCAAGGATAAGCCGACAGGCTTTGTATTACTAAAATATTCCATAAAACTGGCCTGTCGACTTCATTGAAAACCTTGGAGTGTGCAAAAACCAATTTGGTTTTATCGCCGTCGCCATTTTATTTTACGACATGATTTTCCCAATAACTGCTTTTAATTAATGCTATAACTCCTTTTGAACATCAATAATAACTCTGCATTGAGTTTCTCTGACGTGTTCCCTTCTCAGAAATTGTACAAACAGGAGCTCAGAATGTATGCTGACCTCTGATGGCATGACGTTCATATAGAGTTTAATGAAAATCGATCTGAAAGGTTCCGAAATTACTAGCAGACACATACACGTAACGGTGCATACATAACCTTATATGTTTTTACTTATAATTTTTATTTTGTATTGAAAGATACGTTAGTGTTATGCCTTGTGTATGTCCCCACTAACTAAATTTTTAACCTGCTGCCGGATTATCACGAAACTTGGTTTCTACATTATGGTCTTAGAGGCCATTTTTTTTTACTTTCAATAATACCAACACGAGGACCTCGAAATCTCGAATTTCAGGTATAATGGTAGATTCTGCACCTTTAACAAATAGTGATTTGTTTCCTTCTTCTGAAGATGTGTCCAGAATGCTCAGTCAGTAAAGTGAATGGCTTGAGATGGGCTTCCGGGATTCGATTCCCGCCTCGCCACAGGGGCTAGACTGGCTCTGGGCCCACCCATCCTCCTATCCCATTGCATACCGAAGTCGCTAGAATGTCAGTGGTTCGGTGATCCGAATAATTCTCTGTGTACCAGCATTGAAATTGTTACAATGGATAAGTGTTGCATATTTTATGTTGACTGAAAGTGTTTTGACTGCTATTTGATACGGCATGATATGTGACTGTACTTCATACCAAGGCTCAGCCTTGTCGTTCTTCCTTAGTCACTACACAAGGATAAAAGGAAAATGACAAGACACTTTGTAGAACAAAACCTCCACAAGTCTTTGTCCAAAGCTTCTGCTAACCTAACCTAACCTAACACTGCGGCCTTGCATATACAAATTTTTGACTTTTCAGAGTTCAAAGTCGTCTGTAGTCGAGATGACTTTTCAAAGTTCAAAGTCGTCTGTAGTCGAGATTTACTGAATGCACGCAGATAATTTTCATGGCGATGTGATGTAAACAAGATGTTATCATAAAAGGGATGTTCACTCCGTGGGAAGCTCCGAGATGAGCTTCCAGAACTTGCAGTAGAATTTATAAACTTGAGTTTGCCACTTGGGCTTAATGTGTCATTAGCATACTCTAGTTCCAGTGCTTTGGCGTGCCTGTTATTTAAACTGTGTAAATAGGAGACTCAGATATGTTTGGTTTTCAATTTGAACAATGCAAACATGAACCATACCTGATGCAATAATTATTCTCGGCATCAACATGTTATGTAACTTTGTAATTTCACTTACAGAACACTACACGTAAATGTAAAATTACCCGTCACTTATGGCGTTCTGGGAATCAAGAAAATATTGTTGAAGGAGTGTATTTGTGTGATGAGACCAGTCACTTTTTTATTTGTTCTTTATACAAAATGTATTACATGAATGTCTGTCCATTTGCAAATTTCATCTCCAAAAGTAGTAAACAGATTCTTACAAAGCTTGGCACCGAGGCCAACGCCGAAAGATTGGTTAAATTTAATTTCGGTTCAATATAGCCCCTACATTTTCACGAAGCTCAAAAGAGAGTTCATTAGCTTTTAAAAACAAAAAATTGGTACATAACATAAAATGTCATCACAACATCTCGTCTTCCACCTGTGGCTTCCGACACTATGCAAACATGAAATTCTAAGAACTTAATAATAAATTTTTCCCGGGCTAAGGTTGTAGACCAAGATGAATTCGTTCTATTTTGTCGCCATGAAAGGTTCAGATCATACGTCTAAGAACTTATAATGCAACTATTCTTCAGATACATTTATATTATGAGCTAAGCAGAACTATGAATTAATTATAAATCAAAACAATATTAATTACAAATTTATGTGTGTATTTATTTTTGTACAGATTTCAACTACATTTTATAGCTGTAGCTCCATCTGTACTTTATGTGAATGACGATGCAGTACCAGGTGCAAAAACCTTCACTTGTCTGTCAAGTAATTTGAAATGATATAAATTCTGCCTGTTCCATTCATGAGCTACAGCTGATTCATCCCATCTTCTGTGAATAACTTTCATGGCACCTGAAACATCACTGCTTTGTCCTGTTTTTAGCCCACAAATACTGACCGTCATATCTGCCACATGGCACAGTCCTGCAGTTAACAAATTTTGTTGTTCATCACCCTCAGCAACATGAGTCAACACCACCAATGACAGACCGGGCTGCGAGTCCAACAAAGTTCGACAGTATTGAAGAAGTGATAACACTTCTTTCAGAGGTATCCCTAAACATAATAGATCACTGAGATCATCAATTACAAGGCTAACTGGTTTAATGTTCTGAAGTATCTTCTTTATCTTCTCTTCAATTAAATGAAAGATATTTCTCACAGTGTCCTCTTCACTGCCAAACAAGATGTTTTGTTCTGACCCATCTTCATGTGCTGTATTTAGAGATCCATTTAATAGCTTTAAAATTTCAATACTTTCAACACGACCTTTCTCTTGCAGTTGACGTAAGTTGTATCCTAATTTTGTACCAATATTGTGATAATGCCCAAAGGAGTTATGTAATGCTACTAGACATACTCCACCTCCCTTCTGAATCTGTTCAGCTATAAGGCAGTTTAGCACAAAATTGCCATTGCTGCCATGGTTTTCTTCAACAGCAATCAATTTCCCAACCAAGTTTTCCTTATCTGTACCTAGAGCACTGCATACAGATGATGCCATACTGTAAGAAAAAAGAACAGCTGAATGTGGATTCTTCCATTGAATTATACACTTCTGTTAATAATAATAATGTATTTGCACACCGTTAAATCCCTCCTTCTTACCTCTTTCAGTCAACTGTTTACGACTGGATGTTGTAAAACAAGTTTCATGTGCAGTTTTGAGGTTAGGTACAACAAACTTTTATTATTATTGTCATCACCAAAGAAATATATTCAACGAAAATAATAACCTAATCTCGTAGGAACTTTGTCTCACAACAGAAACATTTTTAGTCGCATACAGACACCCTCGTCTTTGACATTTTCACAGTAACAAACGTTTTACAGGCATGTACATGAATCAGCTGATTCAATGGTAATGCTGATGATGTAATCCATGTGACGAGTTCGAAACCGTCATAGTGGTGAAGTCATCCGCGGGCACACCATTAATGTAGTAATTTGTGGCATGACATGTGTATGGTGTAAAGATATGGACTGTGGGCATGGGAGTGGGTGGTTTAGCTGATAAAAGTTCTATGTTCCAGTTTTAACCTTCAAATAATAGCCAAAGAAGTTCAGAAGTTGAGCAGCATGGGAAAGAAGTTCCTGATTTAATATTCACGGAATTATTGATTGATGTACTGATACAGAATTGAATCATTTCATTGCAGTTTAATGCATTTAGTAGTATCGTGAAAAGGAGCATAATTATTATTATTATTATTGAAGGAAACTTCCATAACCTTAAATTCGCGATCAGGTATGTTAAGTAAACCCGAAAATATACACCAATCTCGTCGCTGTCCTTTTGTAAATAAATATGTAGTGGACCTTCTAATTTGAAAAAGTAATAAGATATGTTTACATGTCATTTTTAATTTTATTTTGTGCAGAAATCATGAGTGAAACACGGTTATCAAGATGGTACTTCGGAGGTTTAGCATCAGCAGGGGCAGCATGTTGCACACATCCTCTTGATTTGCTCAAGGTACCACACTCGTATTTTCTATACTTACCAGTAATATTAGTTCATTATAACAAACAGAATTCTATAGAATTAGTGACGTTCTTTTAATCCATTACGCTGTTCACAGGGATTCTTCCACGTTTTGTAATATTATTATTAGTAATAAAGTTTAATTAATTAACAGTGCCTTGTAACACATACAGTATACTCTTAATACATATATAACTTAAATTACTTCTGTTATGGCTGATGTGTGTAGCACAAGAAATATTGTATGATGCTCCTGATTCTCTTGGACATTACTACTGACATATTCTGTGGTAAAATTAAAAAGCAGTGGAAATGAAACATCCCCTTGTAACTGTAAACTGAAAAAGCATGGAAGTGAACTGTAGAACCATTAAACAAATCTGAAAAGGTGTTGTATGTGAAACTGTGTGAATGTTAACTGTGTTGTTTTATACATTGTATGTCCTTCAGGTACACCTTCAGACGCAGCAAGAAGGAAAGCTCTCGATATTAAGACTGACTTTAAAAATTGTTGAAGAACAGGGTGTGGTTGCGCTCTACAATGGATTGTCAGCATCATTGTTACGTCAGCTAACATATTCCACTACAAGATTTGGTATATATGAAGTTACTAAGCAGGCTATTGCTCCGTCAGGAGAAAACATCCCATTTTATCAGCGTGTTGGAATGGCATCACTTGCTGGGGCAGTTGGTGGTTTGGTGGGGACTCCTGCTGATATGGTCAATGTTAGGATGCAGAATGATATCAAACTGCCTGCTGAGTCCAGAAGAAAGTGAGTCCATCTTCAGCAGCTCTCAGTAAATGATATATTTGTGTCAAGAATAGACTGAGGGTAAAGAAATAACTCTATGAATGGGGCCCAAGAAGTATCAGTTGTCAGATCACTGTACCATTTATATTTTAATTTTTTAATGAGATTTTTCTTGGTTATCGTTCTAATGTTTCTCTGTTTTGAGGTATTTAACATTTTAAAATTTGCAGCTTATGGGTTAAATTTTATTATATGGATTGTAACTATAATCAGTGGTGACACCAGAAACTGTTCTGTATAAATTTTGTTACCAGTCAGCAAAAAAATTATGCAGGCTGTCTTTATGATAGCTTAGTGGAAGTACTGTGTTCCAATCACATGCTGAATGATGCTTTGTACATGGTCTTACGTTCATGTTGAGTGAAAAAATGCTAAATCTTAAAGTTCAAAATTCAAGTTTATAGAGGTGCCAGCTTGCTATAAACTTCAATTAAAACCATTATACACTTAAGGGTAATGCATACTTCATATAGTAATCTTAAAAAATGACATGGCAGCTTACGACCTCTTAGGTGACATTTCAGCAGTTTTCATTCTTGAAAATTTGGTTTCAACACACTTCTATATAATCCCTTTTATATTATCAGTAATTTAATTTATTTGAGGGCAAAAATTTCTGTTTTCTGGGATGAGTCACTCATCGTTCTGACCATTTAAGCAGCAAGGACCTCTGAAATGCCAGTAAACTTCTACCGGACTACACGGCACTACAACCTAGAAGACAGCCAATTTTGGGCTCACCGTCGTGAAAAACTGAAATCGTACTTAATATATTTGTTTAGAATGGATTGCCTCAGCCTTGTTTTTATTTGGTTGCAGTTACAGACATGCATTTGATGGTTTGATACGGGTTTATCGAGAAGAGGGTACCCAGCGCCTGTTTTCAGGAGCATCCACTGCCACTGGTCGAGCTGTACTTATGACAGTTGGCCAGTTGTCGTTTTACGACCAAGTGAAGATGTTACTACTCAGAGCTGGCTTCTCAGATAATCTCGTTACTCATTTTCTTTCTAGTCTCACAGCTGTAAGTAATAATATATAATGAAGTTATGAATAAATGTTTTATTTAATTTATCATCCCACATAACAAGCAGCATAAATGTTTTTGCCATGAATAATAAAGTGATCTCATTTTTTGCACCCCTCCTTTTCCAGGCTGCTAGGGCTGTATGGGTAACTTGCAGCCTTATGATACAAGGGACTGCAGTGAATGTTTAAAATCAGTGTTACCCAAAAGTAACATTCACTCGAACTGTGATGATTAAAATGTCACCGGATCGCTCGTCTCCAGTTGAAAGTGCCATTACACAATCATACTCAAAAAGCCACGTTCTATAGTGAAATTCTGTATAATATATTTTGAGGTTATAACTTCTTACTTAGTACATACCACAAATGTATAATTTACATATCTTTTTAAAATAAATGCAAACATAAAAATAATGCTTCATTTCAGGGAGCTGTAGCCACTACACTAACACAACCACTTGATGTGCTGAAAACAAGGGCAATGAATGCAAAGCCCGGTGAATTCGCCGTAAGTATGAAGTATTTTTGTGGTCCTGCGGGCAGACAAATTGATAAGATGATACCATAAGCCATTATTTCTAATAACGTTTGAAAATAAAGATAAACTTGAAGACCAGATCATATTTACACACTGATTGCACCACAGTTTTGGAAGTTAAATTAATTTGATCTGTCGACTCAGTACTTATTTGAACCAGGCTGAGCTGGCTTCCGAAGAACCCATAAATCTTATGTTTTTTGCCTGAATTCTATCAGTTACTTCAAGGTCAATTGTCAAGAATGTGTTTTTCCAGAAATGTGTATGAATTTGGTTATTTTGTTTAGTATGAGCCATGTGTGTTTTAAAATTCTATTTGCAGAGTATGTGGCATTTGATCAAGTACACAGCAAAACTTGGACCTCTTGGATTTTTTAAGGTAAGAGTTCTTACTCTTGTATTTAACGAGAGTTATTTTGATGATAGTTAACTGCATTCAGCTCAGGGAAAGAAATTTTCTCATGAGATTTTCGACCGGTGTATGGGACCGGTGCCAACCCAGCATCGTGAGGACATTGGGGAGCTACAATGGGTAGCATAATACGATCATGGCTGGGGATTCGTCGTGCTGACCACACATCACCCTATATCTGGCTGGATGATCGTTCACCTCTGCTTAGGCATGTGAACGTGAGGCCAGCAGCTAGCTAGCCAGCTTTGGCTCTCATAGGGCTGTTACGCCACGGATTAACTGCATTCAGATTCTGGGTTCTGATTTCAGCATTTGTTATTTGCTGTTATTACAAAATATGTTATTTGAAATAACCTAATATTATTAGGGTAATAAAATGATGCTATAGCCTGCACACGTGGTTCAGATATGGAAAACAGAAAATGTACACAGAATGGTGGTTGTGAAATATCCTGTAAAAATATGTGGAAGACATAAAGAGAGCTGGGAGCATCGTTCCAGAAATATCCTTGGCCCCATGGCATGTATGAATGAAATGAAAATAGTGGTGAGTACATTTGTAGCCTCAGAGTAACTACGAGGCGCGTCCACAAAGTAAGTTTCCCACTCGTCCCACAGCTAGCAAACCTTATATTGCGCGAAGCGACTGTGCGTACGTGATAGAGCAATGACGTAGCATGGCGCATGCACTAACGGCACTTCCCGCGTTCTCACATTAGCATCGTTGCAGCTGTTGAAGATGGGGGTTCTTATTCCAGCTCCCGCCGACTGTGAAGTGCGGTCAGTGATAACGCTCGGCCGCACACGGCTCGACGGACAGCAAGTCTCCTGCAGGAGTTCAGCTGGGAGGTGTTTGATCATTCACCCTACAGCCCGGACCTCGTTCCCAGTGATTTCCATCTTTTCCTACCCCTCAAGAAATTCCTGTCCGGTCAGCGTCAGCGTTTTGAGAATGACAGAGAGGCGGAGATGGTTGTCACACAGTGGTTCCAATCCCAGGCGGCAGACTTCTACGACACAGGTATTCCAAAGTTGGTCCCACGGTATGACAAATGTCTCAATTCCGGTGGCGAATATGTTGAAAAATAGCTGGACACTTGCTGTATCTGTTGCAATAAATATTTCCATGAAATTATGTTTTGTTTCTGTAAACGGCCCCAGGGAAACGTACTTTGTGGACGAGCCTCGTATATTAATTATATAAGAAACACTCGCGTGTAAAGTGCAGAAGGCAAATTAAAAAGACTATGTTACTTTTGTTTCCCAGTCTTGACGTTTAATGTTGATTCTTCAAACACCTTTTGTGTTATCAGTGTTGGAACATATCTCCCTCCATATGTTATGGCAGATTCTTGGCTTATGTAATGGAACTTCTTCATCTACATTGGGCGTACTCATATAGAATCAAAAGGATGAACAATTGTGTGATGAATTGGAAAGGTTGTGGATGGAAGCCATTGTGGCCTGTTTTAGGGCACTGTCCTAGCATATGCTTCAACAGAAAACTGAATAGTTCAGTCAGAGTATCCAGTCATTGGGCTGATATTTGAACCCAAAACCTCCTGAATAAAAAGCGAGAGTGCCAATACACCGTGATTTATGTTAATACTTTTTAACAAGTTTCTCATTTGTAGTTATTGTCTCTGTTTATCACACCTGTTAACTACAAGAACAAAGTTTATCGTTTTATATTTTACAAGTATTTTTGTGATTTGACAGGGTTATGTCCCAGCTTTTGTGCGCCTGGGACCTCACACAATCCTCACATTTGTATTTCTGGAGCAGCTGCGAAAGAATTTTGGTATCAGCCCGTCATTGTAGGTTGGTAATAATCTGAGGGAAGGCCTGTTCTCTTTGTCTCATAGACGTGTATTTGTTTAGTCAGTAAATGTCGATCAGCTATAGAACTATGTTCTATATTTTATATACTTCCAAAAACATTTATGTTTCAGTGGTGCTAGACCTGTTATAAGCCTGTGCTACCTGTTAAAACTGCCCTGCTGTGCTATGTGATATCATGCTTTAGAGTAAAGATTTTACACATCTCTGTTCCAGAGGAATCGTCAGCCTTTAGTTGAATGTGATTGAACTTTTTTTTCAGTTATGAAACTTGTTTACGTTACCATTTTCAATATTCAAGTCATGAAACTCTATATGCAGTGCAGGTGTTTAATATGATGCATATTGAATATTTTCTCAGAAATAAATAACACAATTTTGAAATATGAAAACCTGCACACTTTTGAACCAGTGATTATGTTTACAGTAAACTTGTACATTTATCACAAAATTTAAAGTCAGACATTGCTCAGGACCTCATGATGAATTACATGCAATAAATCCCTTGCCCATTTATTTTACCCATGTGCCTTAAATTTCTCTTTCTTTGTAGTTTCTCATGTGAGACTCTACTGACCTCCATCCAACAGAAGTGCCACTTCAGGTGCTTAATTTTTAATGTAGGGTGATACAGCAGGGACGATTTCATTCCGTAGCATTGACTGCTTATTGCTTATGTTGGTGTAAGTGTATGTTAGTAATAAATATGTAAAGGCAGGTTCAAAACTAATATGCCGTTGTCAGAATAAGGTACCAAAGATGAAAAAGAAAAATGAAAAATAATGAAATACTGTATGTCGATGGTGCTAATTTCTCATTGCTTGCTGCTACTGTGGCACATGCTTTTACCACTTTTACTATATAATATGAGTTGAATAATTATTATCATTGTCTGTTGAATTTAACACATATTCTGTGACCAGAGCTGTCCCTAGGTAGCGTGAGGGGTGGCCACTTTACTTTTCCAGGCCTTACGCATAATCACGAAAGTATGTAAAGTCTTATGTCGTGTCTGAGATTTCAGTCTACCAACATTATGTATTAGTTATTTCAAGTTAAATTGAAATCTCGATTAGTCTGATTGTTTATGTCATTATTTATTATTAGTATGACTTAATTACCTAAGGCTTTGAAAGGCTATATTGACCATTAGGAAGGCATATTATTGTTGTCAACAAAGTAATTGAATGGGTATAGACGAATTTGACCCAGTCCCCACATTCCCCTAGGGATGGCCCTGTCCGTGATTACTTATAAACTATATGTTTTGTTGTTTAGTTTTTTAATGCATTTATTTTAACATGACCAAATGGTAATACAAGGCTTTATATATATGCTTAAAGAAATTAATCTGTAATGGGGCTTCCACCAGGGAATAACATCCGCCGTTGTAGTCCTAACAGTAAGACTGGGGCACACAATACATACATTTTAGAATAATTTGTCGCAATGTACCCTGTTGTTAAATACTGGGTATGGTATAATACTTTATTTTCTAGCATAACAATATTTATTAAAACTCTGAAATATCCTGGTCACAAACACTAGATATCTGCTTCAATATTGTATGTTGGTATAATAATGTCAGTTAAAACATTGTCTCTTCGAAACTTTACCATTTCACTACCATGGGTACATATGAGTAACATATGACATTTAGTGATGAACAGAGAGGAGTAAGCAAATAACAGAAACATGGACAACGTTGGCAGAATGTGTTCTACGAGCAGAGTTTACATTTCTTGTGCACTTCATATTTCAGCATCAAGGCAAAAGAAAATGCTTCTACTTTTTTCATCATCACTTAAATCACAAAATTTGAATTGTTCAATTGGAAATTGTGTACAAAAGGAGACATATCTCTTTACTGAAAAAGCTCTCTGGTTGTCTGTCTCTTTAGGCTTGTGAGTAAGTAGGATTTTTAAATTGGGAGATTATCAGTTATCTGCTGCCTACTTTGATGCTAGAAATGCAGTGATGAGACCTTCAGACTTGCCTGAGTTGCTTACTGTCTGGTCCTTCGTCTTTTTTGGCTCGTCCGACAAGTGCGGCCCCTTGCAGTAGCTATATGCCTCTGCTACTTGATTTCTATGTTGAAGCTAATGAACAGATTTTAAATTCACATTTCCATCACTTGTTATTTAGTACAAAGTACAAAATGTTTACATTTTAATTTTAATTTTCTTGTTACTATTACGTATAATTTGTGTGGGTTAGTTTGTTTTGTCACCATTTTGGGATTTCTATATGTATGAATGTGAAAAAAATTAACTGAACAGATTTTAGAGAAAGTGGAGGTAAGGCCTATTTATACACAAGTTGTTTCAAAGTGATGATTGTTGTTTTCAACATTCAGTATACATCAGAACTGAAATTGTTGTCATCGTCTAAATATTAGAAAGTAATATGCAAAGTTTCTATGTCTGTTTGACTGGAACTTATCCATAGCTGTTATATTCAGTGAGAAAATTAATATGTACATATTTAAGCTACAAAGTTGTATAAATGTTACAGTAAGAAAGCTGCAAAGTCAGTATGCATGACACTGTGAATCTTCTGATATTTGTGGGGGAGTTGGTGTATTTAAAATTAATATAGTCTACCTTGTATAAGCGTGTGTTAATGCACTAGGTGTTGTATTTTGTCAACTGTTTGTAAATTACAAAATATCTGTCCATGATTTACCAGCTCTCCATCTATCTATTGCTGTACAAAATGTTAATGTAACCATCCACGGCTGTCCACAGTCATTGTGTGTTCTCTCTATGAAGTGCATAAAATAAGCACATACTGTAGAGGTTATGTCTGTCTATTTGGAAATTTATCATGTGAATTTAATTTTGATTTGAATTAGTCCAGCATGAGTGTAGTACCACTCTTACGTGAAATTGAAGATTATCACTTTTCTCAAAAACTGTTCATCTTACAAAAAATATTGTTACTTGGTATTAAATATAAAACTGCAGATTGACCAAATATATCAGTGGGCCATATTCTTTCATCTAGTGGTTGTGGAAGAATTTCATAAACATTATTTCATCCATAATCTATGATGACATTAAACTGTGAGAGAAAAGTGTACGTGAATGACAGGTTCTGCAGATAACCTCTTTGATCTGAAATAGGCAGTAGGTCATAGTCAGTTGTAAAAGATTCTTCCTTACCAAAGAGTGGAGAGTTGGTACCTATATTTGTGGTGTGGGGTTTTATGAATTTCAAAGTATAATCATGTTTTTACGCCGTATTAAACTTGCATACATATTATTGTAGTTTATATATAAGTTATAACAAGTAATATATATTACAAACCTGTATTTTCAGGAGAATTTTCTTTTAATATAGTTATATATTTTGATGACAAATATATGGTAAATTTATTATATACATGAAATTAATGTGATAAAAGAACCTATGTGACATATTTTGAACATGCTTACATTCCGAATTCTTATTATTATAAAGTTCTTCATGTTAAATTATTGGTCACAGTGTTCCGGGACTTCATGGTCACAATGTTTCATGACAAGATTTAGGCTTTTATGAACTCGGGGTTGGCATACTTAGAGATTAAGTCTTATCAGAATCATCAGCACAAGCATTCCTGTACTTGGCAGCTGATGTTAAAACATAAGCATATCTCTTCAACAAAAGATGTGGACTCTTACCTACATATCTTAACAACAAGAAAAATTATTGAATTGCAATATAATGTATTTACTTTCCACAATTAAATATTATATCGTGTCCATAAATAGAATTCTGTTGACGTAAGACTTGTGTCTGTACTGAATGTCACTTTACTGTTGAGTGGAGCACTCATTATTCATATTCAGGAGGTCGCAGGTTCAAATCACAGCCTGGAGTTTAGCTGTCCTCACTGAGGTTTCTTGGTGATTTTCCTCAGTCGCACATGTGCCAGGATATCTTAAAATAGGCCATGGCCATTTCCACATTCTTTCCAGATGCTCATTCACAAATAATCTTTACATTCAGTGCTACATAATGTAGGCAGTTGACTGTGTTGTTAAATAAACCAACAATTAACCAATCACACAGTGAACTTGTTTGTGACCCAAGATACAAGTAATTTTTTTTATCTTATTGTTTAGTACATTTTGCCATTATTAAATATTGGTTAATGTTACTGAAGTGCATAAGTCCTAGTCTTATGTAACTAAAGAAAACAGTATATCTTTTTAATTGCCTTGGTAGTTCTGTTTACTGCGTGTAATTTTTGGCAAGTTTGAATATAAAATATTAAACACATGAAAAGAGACCTGTAAGATTTATGTATACTTTAAATTGGTGCTTTTGTACAAAGTGTAATAATGAAATATCTGTAAGCTGTTATCAACATGGATTACTGTTTTCTGAGAAATGAGTTTCATGTTTTTAAAACTTCTGAATTGATTATCCTGTATCATTGCATGAATCAGTCTCTGCTTCTGTTCTGTTTTTGTTAAAATCTTATTCCGAATTATGGGTTTTATAATAAATCTAACCTCAGATAATATATATATGTGTAAAATAAGTTATTAAATGTGAAGGAGTTATGTGCGGTAACATAATGATAGTCTTTTTATTATTATGAGATGCATTTATATTTGTACAGATTCCTTAACAGAGTTATTCTATACATGTGCAATAATCGTATGTAAAACATTTTTGAAATCTTAAATACATTTTATAACTGTTAAATAATATGCTAAGGAATATTATCAACAAATATTATTTGGTTAAATTATGAAAATATAACTTTTTCTCATAACTGTTTTCATACTCATATCATCATGTTCATACTGTACATGACTCAAGGGAAGAGGCAAATGCAGTAATGACGGTGAGAGATATGAATGCCCTAGGCAGCTGGTAGACTGGCATCAGGGTAGTCTGCAAAACATAAGAGTGGCATGGGATGGAATACATAATAAAGTAATAAAAGAATAAGGAACTTTTTGATAAATATTTAACATAATCATAGATTGTCATTTTTAATCAAGTATGACACGCTTTGTAAGAGGATGCTTGGTTCTTACTACATTTCAGCATGTATTTTACATCATATTGTTAATCATTGTGGTTATATTGTAATATCTAATTATTCACAAAGGGCCCAAATCATAATCTAACTTATTTTCTACAGTTGTAACCTAACCTCAAAGTCCAGTATTTGCATCTCAGTTATGGGAAAATATAGTTACACTTGGCAGTTAAAGATTAGTGAAAAACATTGTTTGTTATGTAATGGAATTATGTATAACAATTTTATATCTTATGCTTATATGTGATAAATTTTGTATTCAGCTGTGTTCTAATTTAAGGTGATCTGTTTTTGTCATACTATAAATAAGATATTTTTACATGTGCTTATTTTATAGCCTACTACCTTATTTATTCCTAATACAGGAAATTTATCACCTTGGCCTGCATAACTCTTATCTGTACCACAGTGTCCTTAATTTAATGAACTGTTCTTATAGTGTTCTACTTTCATAGTGCTCCGGGTAAGGATCGTACTACTTCTTGTTCATTTCTTGTTACTCCGCAGAAGCTCCAGTGCATGTACAAAAAGGAAAAGAAGTTAGAGGAAATGAAGACGTATCATTATTTAAACTCAGAAAATAATGGAGGGAAAAGATCAGTTCGATACAGGTGAGAAAATAATTGACTTTTATATGTGAGAATAGGGCATTTAAACCCTCGTAGGATAGGATCTAGCCTCTGCGGTGACCCATTGAACATGTTTGGTTTTACATTTTTCTAGTAATACAATGGAACGTCACAGCTGTGGTTAGCACTCCATTGTATTTGGGAAGCTCCAGGTTCAAGTCTCGTCCCAGAAATTGGCAGTCCTGATAGGTATGTCTTGCTCTTTTTATTGCCCCTGGAAAAAAGACGGTGTAGTACTTTAAGTTATGTTATTACCTCCTTATCCCATTCCAATTTATTTTTTTTTCAAGAAAACGACATATAAATTGGGTACTTGTGGGTTATCGAGACATCGCTTTAAAAATAGGTTAGATTAGGTTAATGTGTGTGGATAAATGACATATACTTGGAAGTTTTTATATTTTATTTCAATACATGACAAATTATTATATTTTATTTGGATATGCATGAGATGTTAATTGTTGTTACTAGCTGTCTCCGGAGGCCAAAATTCGCTTATGGATTTTAGAATCGTTATAAAAATATCAACGAAGTAACAGATAACAACAACCGAGTATACGGGTATACTGATACGCATGCGCAGTTTTCCGTGCCAATCCAACTCCAGACCAACAATTGTAAATCCGCGTCGTATAGCGCTAGTGTCTAAATGTAGAATCATAATAGTCATTAACATTATCGATAGTGTTCTGGTGATGCATTTATGGTCCTGATTAGTAGTGTGGCGCTTTTTTGTACCTACTGTCGTTCAAACTTTTAAGGTTAGTTTTTCGCCGAAAAAATGAAAAATGTGGTTACGAGGTTGTGAATCGTAACTGGTGGGTGATTTAAGAAAATGTGGACAACACTGATAGTATGTTTAGACAAATTTTTAGACCCAAGTAGTGTGCATTTTCGGCGCTTTGCACGAGGCCGAAATGACGTGTCGTACTGGGCCATGAAATTCCTGCGTTAATTTCGTAAACAAATATATTTAAAATTGGTGGCCCGTGGCTTTGACAGGGTAGCGAGATTACTGCACAAATATAGCGAAAAACCGTTGTATACGAGTGTAAAAAAATGGCACGCGGTCTTGTGTTGTCCACAGCCATCAATGGAAGATTCTAGATATTCTTATTGCTTGTTACAGGACGTTATATCTGGTAGGTCTGTTGTTAACACAATCATTCTGTATTTGAGTGGCTAAATTGGGTTGACTTGAAAAACAAAAGCTGCCCTTTTAATTGTTTTGGTCAGGTTGGAATTTTTACAAAAAATAAAAAAAAATGACAAATTTTTCAGAAAGCAGGCACTTGGGAAACTGAGCTGGGTAAAAAAAACTGGCTCTTTGGAAGAATAGGATATGAGATGTGAACTGGCTTAATGAGACTTTAGATTATGACTAATGGTTGGCTGGGAAAGCAGTGGCAGCTTGCACCCTAAAAGCTTTCTAGCATAACACCATTCCATGTAAATTCATTTATTCGCCATCTATATCAGCAGTGTTACTGTAATCAGAAAATAACTTGGCATGGGTTTGGCATCACGGTTGTAGGAAATGTATAGCGATGCTGCTAGTGATTGAAAATGTAATGTAATGATCGTTCACATGCCTAGTAGTTTGCTCATAGTTTAATTTTAAATAAACTATAATTTTACGCAACCTACCATGAACATAAAATGTGTTAAATGTTGATCACAACAGACATTTTCACCATCATGAGCAACTAAATCTCATATGGTAAACCTAATTTGATACATTTCTTGCATAAAGCTTTAATTTTTTGACACTGATGAACAGAAAAAACTAAATATCCCTTTGTATATGATCAAAGATGGAAATTAAATATTTTGATGTTATGGTGCAATTAGTGCATCACATACTTTATTGCCAGTTTTTATAACTTGGAGTTTGTACATTGTGTAGGTTTATTCTTAAAATGTGATATTTCAGAAACTTTCTCCATCTTTAAGCTACATTTAACCTAATAAGGGGTTCCTCCTTGATTTAAGACACAGCCTGTTTCCAAAAGATTGCTTTTAAGGGATGGACATGGATGATGAATAAGGTCCAAGATATAAAAGAATTGACTGTGATGCACCAAAACATTAAAAAATTAATAAAGCACTTTATTACAAATATTTCTTAAACAGGAAAGAATGCTGTGGCTTCACATTGCAGGAAGTTTTATGAAATGTCACAAAACTCAGGTTAATCTGTTCATTCTATTCATTCATTGCTGCATACTTAATTGTTCTGGTCTCTATAATCATAGCTTATCTTCCTTCCCCGTTTTACGACATTTAAAACATTTTAGTCTCCTTCTTTCAATAACCCTTGTCCCTTAAGCAGGTATCGGCAGAACTCGTGGTATCCTTCTTCTTCCAGCATTTCAGCTGATTTCTGTTTGGCCTCTGATATAGCCCGCATTATTGTATGATTGTCCTCACTCTCGATCGCAGTGTATAAAGCTTGCATCTGTGCCTGATCAAAGTTAATATCAGAATCTGCAAACTTTAGAATGAACTGCGCCTCTTGCTTCAGTGTTGTTTTGCAATGCCTTTGGATTGATCCAAGACCCGTAGGGGACCTAAATAAATACAAAGTTAGTTACTGCATCTAATTTGCCATTAGTATGCATTAGAACACAAAATCATGTAAAGCTGTTTGTGAAAAAGAAGAATACATTTCATTTCTGTACTGTTGTAATTACAAATGGTGCTCATACACAGATAATATATTTAAAAAGTCATTTTTATTTGTAACTCACTGTTATTATATTTCATCGCTTTGCTTCTGAACTTTTTGTATGTAAGGTCTGGTACTAGGGCAATGAGGCAAATTTTATACCGTCTGTGAATCCATCTACCTACTGCTTGCTTTAATATCAAGTGGTGTACATCAAACATTTTTCTCACCTTGCTCTCTTCTCTGGAGTATCTCGGCTCCATTCCAGGTTGAGGTGCTTTGATTTCTCAGCTTGAATCAGGAATGTATTACATTTCTCCCAGAATTCCAGTAGTCTTTGTCCTTGTTCCAAGTCCCTAGATTCAAGATAGTCATGAAGTTTCTGCCTTGCTATTGAACTGAGTAACACATTCGATAGTTTCTCTGTCCATCTCCTGACACTTTCTGGAGAAATGTTACCTCCTCCTCCACAGCTCAAACATCCCGCCATGCAGAAATGTGATTCAGTAATAATCCATTCAAGCGATCTACAAGAAGAATAAAATTGTTCTTAGAGAATAAAATTAGATATTCGAACACATCACATCCATTCATCATATAGAACGGAATCAAAATGTATGTGCTATTTCCAGGCGTTGTGATAAATCTGAAGACAGAATGTCTCAGAATTGACAGTCTAACAACCAACCTGTATGTAAAGAGATGTTCCTAGCAACTGAAAGCATTCATATTTCTTGTTATAATGGCAACACTGTAGGACAGATAACGTTTTGATGCTTCAGTAGATTGTATGCTGTTAGGGGGGCAGTGGTAATTTACATGTAAACTTGAGTTTTGGTATGACATTAAATAAACTGCCCAATTTGAGCATACGTTGCCACATTAAAAAGGGATGATGTATATGTCTGGGGCCTTGAAGCCCAGAAAACTGTATGGGTGGGTTTTCATTAGATGATATGCCTCAGCAAGCCGTCTGGGTTTCTCTTTACCAACACGTCAAGGAATGTAAGATTTGAAGTTTTCACAGCGGCGAGTCTGAAGATTTCTGTCTTCTGGGTTGTTGCGCTGTGTAGTCTGGTCGATGTTTACCAACGTTTCAGAGGTCATACTGCCTCCATCATCAGGGCGATGAGTATGAAGATTTCTGTCTTCTGGGTTGTTGCGCTGTGTAGTCTGGTCGATGTTAACCAACGTTTCAGAGGTCGTACTGCCTCCGTCATCAGAGTATGAAGATTTCTGTCTTCTGGGTTGTTGCTCTGGGTAGTCTGGTCGATGTTTACCAACGTTTCAGAGGTCATACTGCCTCCGTCATCAGGGCCCTGATGATGGAGGCAGTATGACCTCTGAAACGTTGGTAACCATCAACCATACTACACAGCGCAACAACCCAGAGGAGAGAAATCTTCATGTCAAGGAATAGTAACAAGTTTTAATCTTCTGTTTTCATTGTGAACTAATGCTTGGGTGGATGCTGTTGATGTGTTTCTGCAAAATCTGTAATTCGTCCTTGCCATTGGGAATGATGTGGCCTATTCCAACAGTTGCCCGATGTAACCGATGAAAATTACAAGAAACTTCAATGAGGATAGCTGTCATTTGGCCCGAGAACCAAACTAGATACTCGTGATTTGAAGGAGGAGTGCTAACCCCATAATGTTTATTTTTCAGGCGAATGAATGACAATGCAGTGAGGACAGCGGAGATCCTGTTTGTTTCAAAATGAAGGTAGGATTGTACTGGCAATACATTATATTAATTTTACGCCGTCTGCTACTTAATATGTCAAAATTCATCAAAAGGAAACTAAAGGTAGTCAGTATCATTTTGATTTGGTCCTTTATTTCTCTTAGAGGTTAAAAGAAGTGACAAATACAATAATCACCACCCAAGAAAGAAAACTCTTTTATATAGTGATAACATGTCACTTCTTTCTAAAAATATTAAACAATAAACCATATTTCCTTAGAATAACAAATTAAAGTATCTTGAGACCATAAGTAACATTTTCTTTTACAGACTATCAACACATATCATTTTAAGATACAAATAAGCTAATTACATTTTTAAAGTGAAATCAAAGGTCTTGTAAATTAAAGTACAGTCTACTGAGTGAGGTAGTTTATTACATATCTTTATATTTAATACTTAGGCAGTGTCTACACATTTAAAAATTATAATAGATGCAAAGGAACCGTTATTCTTTTCACAACTTGAAAATGCAAAATATTCTTTGTACCATTCGCAGTAATACTGACACATTATGACTGAACGTTTTTAGCTGTTCTTCTTACGCTGATAGTTATTACATTTATGGAAATTCTGAGTGGTCTGTCATCGTGGAATTTATCACTCAGTAATTGCTGTGAACATATACCTTTATAATTCATTTGGCGAGGCATCCAGAAATATACTCATTCACTTGACAATACCAGCAGTGAATATATTTTTAGTCTCAGATTAAATATATAAAATAAACAAACTGCCACACACAAGGCAGCTGAAGACTATATTGATTTTATAAGATAAATGAAGACAAAAAGTCATTAAAAATCAGTAAAAAATCAGTAATTCAGTGAAGAGTTTTAAATACATAACACCTGATGATGGCTATATATAGCAGAAACATGTCGTGTATGTTCCACATGTAAATCGAGTACTCGATAGGGAACGTAAAATGATATTTTAATCTTTTAATAATATTATATTGTGATTGACGGCTAATTTTAATATATTTTTAATACTATATTGATTTTGTTACCTGATCTTAGCATTCAGTATTAAATGCTGAATTTTTAACCTCTGCTTAAGATACAGACGTCGGTTTCTTCACTTGAGACTATGGGTAGGCAGATATTGTTACGTGACTAGTATATTTGAGTTATATTTCTGGAGCACTGCTTTTAACCAATCAATCAATCTCTGTATTCACAAATAACAACAAATGATCTGACATATGTATTAGTTTTCATCCATCAGTGATTCTTTGGTAAAAGGTGTGCACAAAATTCTTTATATCCTTCATCTTGTAGCAACGTAGCTGCCTCTTTTTGTGCAGCAGTGATAGCCACTTTGATTTTATTAATATCTCGACTCTTGACTGCGTCGTTTAGAGTGTACATTTCTGCAGTAAGGTTAATCTTATCATCTGCTAAATTCACAATTTTTTGAGCCTCCTCCAAAAGCTTCACTTCGTCGTACCCATTTGCCTCGCTTAGAAATTCCTGACAATTTCCCAAGAATTTCAGTAGTTCCCGACCTGCTTCTAAGTCCCGCTTCTCGAGGAAATCACTGAATCTCCGTTGTGCTGTAGGACTGTCCAACACATTCTGCAGTCTGTCAGTCCATTTTTTCCTATCCTCTTCGGAGACATTTCCAAAGTTAAAGCATCTAGCCATGTGGAGAAGTTATGTTATTCAGGATTCACAAGTCTGGGAACACTAAAACACAATTCAGACAAAAGTAATTTTTTAAAATAAAAATTCAAGATTGATTCTGAAGCACAGCATAAATGTTGATACAAGAAGTGATGGATGTTTAATTGATACTTTACAATATAAGGTGTTCTGGTGATGCATTTTGTTGAAAAACTTTCTAGGTGTCGCCTCTCCCTCTTTATCACGTCCAATTACACACAAAAAAACACTTTATTATTTTAGCAGAAGAAAATATATTTCAAACATTATATCTCAAATTATATGCAGTCATTCACTTCATCTGTATTAGCTATTAGCTGTTGTGAGATAGATGGGCATGTAGCACGTGGAAAATAAATTCAAACAAAATTATAGTTATAAAACTTGGGAAAAGGCCCACTTGGTAGACCTAGGCGTAGATGGGAGGATGTCTCTTAAAGAAACAGAGTATGAAGTTCAACTGGGTCAGATTGGAATCCAGTGATGAAACTTCAGGCTTCATGAAAAGCAGATTTATTGACCATCAGAGCGACTATCAGCTTCTCAAACAGAGTTACTTACCATGGAGGTAGTTCATACCACCCTGAGTGATCCACAAAAAAAAAAGTATTAACTACAACAATCCTTAATATCGCGACCTGCGGTTTGAAAACGAGTCACTGAATATATTAAATGGCGTGTTATGTTGAAATATGTTGCACAACCTTTTGAAAGTTTCGTGTTTATCAAATATTGTATTTAGCGTCACAGTTGTACCACACCCCCTCCGGTTGAAATGACTGTTCACAATACGAAGCACACTTCCAGTGTTTTATAACACGTCAAAATCCGACCCGGAAAATGGACTAGAGATCGTAAGACAACACTTTTCGTGTTTAAGAGCTAACAACTGTATATTTACCTGTCACGACAGCACTCCAAAAATAACTGCTCAACAGACCAGACGCGTATAGCATCAGTAGTACGAAAACTAATGACAACTAAACGTAATTTCCCTTTTTATAGCAACAGTTATCGAACATCATACGTTTGAGTATTACTTATCACAAAACAGGTCACATGAGGCCAGCAAGCATAATTTCATGCATGCCCCTTGCACAGAACCGCATCATAGCAGACGAGTTCGCCATGAATAGCACACAACACGACGCAAGCTCGGAGTGTTATTGGAAATCGAACTCAAAACGCGGGAACCTTGAACAATAATAATATTACTGGCTGGTTTGGGATTTATTTTGGGACGCTGTGCCAGTTGCATGAGGTGAATAACTTTTCAAAATACCGCCCAGTTATTTTTCTTTCACAACTCTTGGATCGTATTAAATTACTTCAAAATCTAACATTTTTTTTCACTCCTAACCTATTTTATTTGATGGAGACATTTGATGTCTGCCTGTCGAACCATGTTTTCTACTCTTCATACATATTATTTCTTAGGACCATCACATTTCAGATATTTATTTGAACTCGTAGTTTGTAGAGAAAACTTTAATTTTGACCGAAACTAAACTTAATTTTTTCAAAATTAATTTTGATGGTTTACAAAAATCCTGCTGATCAACTTATAATTCTTTCAAAATTAGTTTCAAATCAGTTGATAACACCATTGTAGATATCAGAAGCATCACCGCAGATTTACACCTCACACTGTCGTTAGAACTCTTGAACTGGATGTGACAGACCGAAGGTTCTTATGGCTTGTTTACATTATATAAGTTGTGTAGTTACTCGTTGAATAAGTCGTGAAGTGTGTTAAGTGCTTTGCCATGAACTTCTACGGCGACACTTCGTTTACGTTACGTTCCAGTCAATTTTCTGTCTACAGGTAACGAAATATTTCTACCATGTAATGTAATACTTTTACCATAATTTTCAAATACTTTGTTTCCGTGCTAATGTCGATGTGTGTTTTCGATATATCGACTCTTTTCACAGCAACAGTTCTCGTTTAAACAGTTTAAATTACAACTGTCCGAAGAACATGGTGAATCATGACGAATTTAATTAATTATACGTATTAATATTTCACTGTTTCTCTGTGTCGCCACCGTCACGTTAAATTATATATTCAAATAAGAGGACAGAATGCCACGAACCTCGTTGCCAGGGTTAGTTGACAGATGTTTAACGAGACGATAAAAGCTTAGTTGCTGATATTCATCAAAATGCTATCAATTAAAATTTAAAATCTGTTGCACTTGCTGCCCTGCGTATACTGATTTGTTCTACCCATTAGATTTTATTTGTTTAACCTTCAGGCTTCTTCCATTAAATTTGGAGGCTGCGTCTAGATGCCTTAAATCGGGTTGTGTGTGATGTGCTAAAATCTGTTGCACCTGCTGCCCTGCAGTCTACCGTTCCGTAATATCATTGATTTTTAATTTTCAGTCTTCATCTTGATTTGGAGTATGCATTTTGATGTTCATTATCTGTGAAATTAATTTTTTCAAGTCGTGATTATGGATTTTGACATAGGAAATATAATAACAATTCAAAGAGTGTAAGGATGTAAGTTTTAAACGTAATACAAATATAATAGAAACGTAATGAAAGGTAATTAAACATACCAGGTTGTATTGTGATGTGTCGGACGTCTGATATCCACAGACAATAACAGTTTATTGTCTGTCGATATCAGATGTCCGACACATCACAATACAATCTAATAACGAACATCAAAATGCATACTACAAATCAAGATGAAGACTGAAAATTAAAAATCAATAAACGCAATGCACAAATGTACAATAGTTTTTAAAAATATATGAATTGATAAGCCTGATGATGATGTGGTAAACATCGAAACATGTCGTCGAAATCAAAAGCGCTGTGATAAATGTAATATTATACGACACAGAAAAGCGCCATAAAATATAACATAATGCAATTTATATTGTAAATGTTATAAATAATTTTAACAACATTATTTTAAAACAAGTTTTGTGTATAGACTGGAAAAATAAATATATGTATTGATATAACACAAACATGACGCAATTAAGATATAAATTTAGTTTTTGTGTCCGTCCGTCCAATATAATTCTATAAACTCAAATAGAACTTATGCCATATTTCTGTAAACGGCAAAACATATAACATTTCATGCAACATAAAATTCTTTCGTAATTGAAATGTGAAATATTCTTCAGTGTGGGATAAGATCTATTTTCTGTGCAACAGTCGATTTTTATCTGCAATAAATGGACTTGAAAGCACATCAACAAACACAGCGCATGTGAAATTACGAAACATTGATACTCGCCATTTGTTCCTATTTTACTGCCGATGTACACCAATATCCTCTCGCGTTCTTCGGTCGAAGAAACTTTAACAGCGCGTTCTCCTGCTTGCAGAAGGCAGGAACGAACATCTGCTCGCACACACAATAACTTTGCAGACGACGGCCTTACTCACGAATGTTTACACCTGTCCCTACCAACACTTTACAGCTTAAAGGGCAGGTACTGATCGTGTTAGTTACTCTTTAAAACATTGTTGAACCCGAAGAAGATAATTAAATGATAATGAACTTGATATCCCTGTGGAGAATGTTCACCGAAATAACATTCAAAATTCAATGTATTTCTTAAACAATAAACAGGGCAACTGTTTTACCAAAATTCGTGGCTTAAATGATGTTAGACTGGTAATGACGTGTAATCTTAGAATAAGGTAACCTCTCGATTTTAAATGATATTTCGACGAAACCTCTGCAGTAAGACACAACGTTTCGGTGTAGTTTATACACATTTTATCATATACCATGGCCGGTAGCCGAACGCTTTCTGAATTAGGATCTTAGAGCCGGGTCAAACAATGGAACTGTTACGGACTGAGGAGAAAAGAATTCCCATGGCCTTAGTAGGAAACATGCTTCAGTGCATACAGATATGGGCTTTAGCAAAGGATGTACAAGTTTCCTGCTTGTAAGAGTTGATATTTGATGCATGAAAGTACAAAGGAAATTTTATAATCGTAAACAAGTAATCAAAATAAATATAAATTATTATTTGCATTTACCATTTGTGCATATTACCTTAGAACAGATTGAAGTGAAAATTTATAGTGGGAACAGTACAGATTCGGTTTAATGCGATCCAAAGTCTAATGTCTTGGTATATCCAAAGTCATAATGAACACAATCCTTATTAATTTCGATGTAGGTACAAAGTGTGTTCAGTCAATTAGCAATTTTTGAACCATATATTTCTTTTCACGAGGTTCATGGGCCTACAGAAACTTCTAAATAGACTGCCTCAGAGCGGAAATTATACAGCGAATTCTATTAACACTAACTCAGAAGTTACAAGTGTTTTGTATTGTCCCAGTCTTGTGATTTCATTTTCTCTATGTGCCTTGAATAAGCTCAGTGTCTATTTGATTTTTTTAAGTAAAATGACAAACTCTGCCTATGTTTTGGAATAACTTAAAGTGTTACTTAACCCACAGTGCTAACGTGGTAAATTCTTGCTTCAAAACCACTGCATTCATTGGGTTTGCAGAACATACTGTAATATTCTGCTTGTACTCCCAGTTTTATCCAATTTGGATTTTCCTCAGAAATTAGGTATCTTGAATTTTGTATACAGTAAACCTTTGTCCAAGATGGGAAATACATCCATCAAAAGAAATTAATTTCTTGGCCAGCTAAGTAACTGTCAGCTGCTGAAGGTTGGGTAGTTTGAGTTTATCCCTTTGTTTGATGTAACCAGATAAATCAAGCTTTTTGCAGTAATATTTAATTTCCGGAAATTTTCTTGATAAGGAAACAAAAAGTTGCTTCTGGTTTGAAGATTGAAATATAGTGTTAACAAAATCAAGAACAGCACTAAAATTGTCTGGGACTTTTATTTTCTATTCAATACATAATTTTGTATTTATATAATATATTATGGAATGCTGTATTTGTCCATTTTTTTTTTATTATTTATAGTCACAATTATCACGATTAATGACTATGTTTTCATCTGCGTCATTGTCTTCTGTATTGCAGTGATCCTCTTCATCAGTCTTGGTATTACAATGTTCCTCCGATACTCTGGAAATAATAATCTGTAATGTGGAAGGAAATTTTTCTTTCAGACTCTTAAACTCTTCATTATTTTCATCATATTTTACTTTCTAAGAAAACGGCTTAAGATATGTATATATTCACGGATGTGCACGTGTGTAATCTCCCCTAAAATGAAAACACCTCAATAACACAATATCTCCTAAATGTTTGCTTTTAGCATAACATCCCATTACCTGCAATGTCTCATCCTTGCCATACCGAGGCAGATCTGCGTCAGTTTTAGTAAGGCAGGACACTCTGGATTTTACGTGACGCGTTAGAGCACCAGATTCACGAAATGAACGGCCACAGTACTGACAGTGGAACGGTCTCTCGTCTAGCGGAAATAAAAAATAGAATTTAATGTCTTCATAAAATTTTAGTCATTCTCAAAATTGCAGTTCAGTACCAACATACAGCTTTGTTAAATTAAGAAGTTAGAAAATGTACGCACAACATAACATTTCTGACAAATTCAGACTGTTAATGTCTCCATATTTTCAATTTCTGAATGCTGTCTTATATGTAACAGTGACATCAGTTCTCTAGTGTCATTGGCCTTCATGTAGATGGGGCGTCTGTTTGGATAATGATTTCCCACATGGTTTTAGAGTCACTTACGTGTGCAGAAAAGAATGTAAGTCTTTGTATAAAGTTCACGCTATTGTTTGATGTTCACTGGAATTGGAAAGAGTCGACAAATTTTAGGAAGACTCCCAATGTAAAACTTTATGAATATCTGTTCGTCAGTTCTTGAGTCATTACAAGTGGGCAGGCAGGCAGACATAACGGACATGTTATTGCAACTATTTTGCAGATATGCTTATGGAACATTTAAATAAAATAGCATTGGTCCAGCTGAATAAATATTCCATGTGGGATTTTTATTCTTTTAAATATTAAAAATAAATGGAAATGTATAAACTGAAGTCATATGTTACAAATCATGTTTATGTTCACTTTGCACTGAGGAAAAAAATATAGTGTGCATAAATGAAACAAACGTTTTACCCACAGAAGTTTTACCTGTGTGCCTTCTTATGTGTCGAACTAAGGATCCCTTTGTTTTGAAAGTATCAGGACACTGCTGACAGTGATAAGGACGAGTCTCACTATGGACCGTTGAAATGTGAGTCCTCAGAATAACCTTCTGTAATTATAAGAAGAGTTTGAAGAATATGATAACCTGAAACTGGACTTTTGTAATCAGGGCAAGGCACGACAAAGAGTACTTTATTTTATAGGACATTATTGATATTCATTCCTGTGTCAGCTTACAATACATAAAAATTGAGGTGAAAACTGGGCACTGCTCCCATCCTCTTTACACGTTAAATGCAACTTTGGTAAAGTGCACACAAAATGCAGGAAACATCAGACAGTGTTTCATATGAAAGCACTGGGACATTGTCTTGGGGGGGCTCACTCCCTTCAGTGGTGAAAACCTCAGTGGTTAGCCGTTGTTGTAAGGACAATTCATGTAGCTTGGTTCAAAGTCGACAGAGAGCAGTCATGTCATCAATTGTACATGCACCACCTCGCAGAAAAGAGAAGATTTGAAAACTGCACCAGAAATTGGTTACAAATACATGTAAGAAGAAAAGAGATATGAAGGAAGAGGGTAAGAACGAATAGAATAAGATGAAAAGACGATGAGAGAAACTCTCAAGATGCGGTAGGAGTAGAAGGAAGGAGAAGCAAATGAAGATGAAGGCAGGGAAAGGAAAATAAATGTGGGGAGGAAGGGAGACAGAGAAGAACGATGCAGAATGTGGAGAAGTAGGAATGGAAGAGGAGATGATGGTGGGTTGAATGAGGGGAAGACAAAGTACACAGGCTTCTATCCACCAGTCAGGCCTAGCAGATCTAGCCATCAATCCTGAAATCAGTTTAATTGGCAAGGAAAGGATCAAGACATCGTGAGTCCAGTTATGCCACAGGGTTTTTATCATCTGGTGTGCTTGCTTACATCTTTGTATCTGTTCCCACACTGATCACACACGACACTCTTGGATCCAGTCGCTCTATCGGATGCACTTTTTTCATTATTCCATGGCTCATCTGTCTCGCTTCTCACCTCTGTTTCTGTATTGTGGTCCGTGTCATTTTCGGCACCGAATACGTTGCTTGCTTGCTGGCCCTGAGAATGTCTTTGTTTCTGCTTTGGTGTGTGTCTGTTTGTTTCTGTATTTCTGTTATTTTGTTTAAATGTTAACAGATCATCTACTTGGAGGTCTACGTCATAATTGATGTCTGTTGTATTTGCAACTGTTGATTCAGCACATGTGTCTTGTTCAGATCCTTTACTTTCTGTTCTGAGTTTTGTAGACTTAACATCAGTAGCTTGTTGCACAAACCTGCAGAACAAACATTTTACAGATAACTTTAACATATCCATACAACATACGAAGAAATTATCATTGCTGAAGCATGCAGAATTGAATATAGCTACTTGAGAACTTGTGTGCATTTTGAGATATTCCTTCGACTGATTATTAGTTGTGGTTGTTCTGATTGAATTAAACCAACAAAGAATAGGGATTTGTAGTGACATTTCTTTTGTGCTGATGAATCCTGGAACTGATTACTTATATAGTTATAACTATGTCAGAGCAATATATAAGCAAAACAGATTAAAGAAGTGGTCATCATATTGCAAATTTATACCCAGAAACATAGTTACACTACTTGTGTGTCTATGAATAGAATTTATTATTGTATATACTTAGGTATTTGCAGCCCCTGAATCCTTCCAGAGGCACACAGCATCAGGCCACAGTGTTCAACAAAAAGTTTGTGTAATACAAATTCTTCCATCTTACAGAATTCAATGCTGCATTTCCCACATCGGAAGTAATCGACAGAATATGAGTACTCTGGAAAAAAAAAGGGGGGACGACATTCAGGGTGCCTAACACATTTACGATATGGTTTATGGAGTTTCGCGACTCTTGCTATACCGAGCAAAATACTTAATCATTGGAGCATTATGTCTACTACGAAAAAATTTCCTAACCTTTTGCATTGATATAGAGTAATCTTTATAAACTGTATCTGCGGTCCGATTTAAACAAATATCAATACATGCTGGTTTTTCCACGCATATATTCTCTATACGCCCTCATACCTTCATCGTGTTTGAAGATCTTGGCTTGTGTACGCATGCATTGTACATATTTACGAACTTCAGCAGCCATATTTATTCGTGTCAATATGGATCCACATCACATTGATTCTGTATAACCGGTGTTACTCTGCCCATCACCAATATATGTGCAGAAAATAACCTAAAAGGTCTGTAATTCACGTTTTATGAATTAAACTAATTCATATCCTCACTATTATGAATATTAACAGCCAAAAAGGTTTTGTCACTCTTCAAGCATAACTATTCAGTGTCGCCAACTTTTAAATTCTTTTGACGTTTAGAAATAATGACATTCCTTTTAGATCATCTATGGCCCTGGCGAACCCAATATTTTGTTTATTTGTATAAAATTAAGAATATGATTCTGTAGGATTAGTCCTAATCCTACAGAATACCCCAGACATTAATGTTATAGGCTGGATGACTTCAGTTCCACTCCCATTATGGACAGGGGTTTTTTGTTTATTTTTTTCACCAGGACATCAGAACAGTCTTTGTGGCCAACTCCGCTTTCCTTCCAGTGGATTGGGGTTCCTTTGTTTCTGGCAAAGAAACTGGGGACTGATGTTACACACACAAATCCATTCACTGCAGAGGTTAAGAATGTGTGTAGCTCTACCTCCACTCTCCCATATGTCTGCATGGTGTTAAAGACCAGATCATTCTTTACTTTGACATTCACAAAACCCACACTGCTGCAACCCCATATTTTACAAATGCATTTAATTTTGGTTTGATATGTTTTGAGGTCGACAGTATTCAGTAGTTATAAGAATTTTCAATGAAAGAACAAATACATATCTTAAAAGAGATATGTGTTACTTGTAACCATGCAGATCGTGATGTCGTATTCATTCACACATGGCACTTCTGAAATGATAATATGATATATAATACTAAAATGGATCTCAATTGTGTGAGGTTATGTATAATTAGATTTGAATAGCACAGGATGGGATCCAGAGGTGGTTCCCTGTGAAAATAATAATAAGACTTAAGGTTTCATAAAAGGTGGGGAATTTCTTGACCAGCGTAGCAATTACAGGCTTTTTGCTTAATGGAGTTTATTTATTTTGTTGTGTGGTGAACATTTAAGAGCCATAGTTTAAAAATAGAAACTAAAATTGTTAATATACTAGCCTAAATATCTTAATACACTCTCTTTGATATCAAATGTCATTAATGAACAGATTCTGTTAGAATTTTGAAACTACTAGAGCTGCAGTTCTCAGTAGAGTCATGATGATTAGGATTTCTGCTGGCCGGGCTTGACCTGAAATAAAAGCAGTTGTTTATAGGCGATAGAAAATAAATCAATTTAAGATGTCAAAAGGAGTATGCAAATAGAGCAGTATCTGTTAACAGGAGTAGGAAGTAGAGGTTATTTGATATCTAAATTTTCTTTGTGTACTATGCAAATTGGATTTGCTTCTCAGGGAGATTCTTATTGACTTGTTAATGGATTTAAAGTTTACTCTGTTGTGACTGTCGTACAGTGATATTGTCCTGCTCGGTTCAAAGCCGTACCAGCGAGTCAGTCGGTTATTTGAGATTTCAAATTCTTGTGGCGGTGAGTATGAAGATGGTTGTCTTCTTTGTTGTTGCACCATCCGACTTAGTAAGCTACTGATGGAAATTTGTATAAGGAATTGTTGACAGGACAATATTATATAAATCTTTTGGCATCATCATCTGAAGTTATATTTATGGCACCAACTCACTGTGGGAGCTGTTGCAGTCTAGTTTAGAGCTGTTGGTATTACAATGAGTTGCCTGCACATATGAATTTAACGCTGTCCATTGTTCTCTGCTGAAGTAGTTGGTAGTAGTTGAAGGTAGTCTCTCTCTCTGTGTTGCTGACATAGCCTGTAAGAGTTTGTTTGCATTTTGTATGCAGTTTGGATAGTAGAATCAAGAAGTCCTGATGTGATTTAGCTTGCTTTTACTTATTTTTCTGTACCAAAAATTTTAGAAAGGCAGTTACCGTTTCAACTGTATAGAGGTTATGTAGCATTCTGTGATAGGATAATTGTATGAAATTTGAATTGGAATGGATTTAGAAGGAAGTAGTTGTGGTCTATTTTAATATACTGTTACAACATATGCCTTAAGCTGAGGAAAATCACAAAAGAATTTAGCCGGGACAGCTGGTCTATGAACCTTGGTTTGAATTCAGGACCTCTCAAATACAAAGCACAAAATAACAGCTCAGACCTTGCTGTTTGTTGATATCAAATGGAAACAGACTTAAAAGGGTGTGCAAAAAGAGAAGAATTAATTGTGAATGTGTACCTTGATAAGATGTGATGGCATACAGAGAGCAGCGTCAGGTGTCAGTTGTTCAAGTGACTTGGCAGGAATAGAAGCAATGGAAAGTGCGTCTAGCCCTCCCAGTACGCAGCCTATGGCATTTACCTGTAAATTGTACCCAATGACTGAATAAATTTAAATACAAAGTTAATTAGGTAAACTTTATGGATTGCATCCTGCTGTGTATTTAAATTAATAAAAAGTATATGAGAATAACCATCTACACAACTTCTATTCTAAATTATTTTACTATCTACTACATGTTTCATCCTGACCAGGTCATCTTCAGGCATAAAGACTGATGTGAATGGCCTGTGTGTGGAAACTTGTGTAAGGCCCATGCATCAATCCTAGCTTTAATTACCAAATTTAATGGTGTATATTTATACATGTCTGTATAGAGGAAAATTATTGGACTAACAAAATTATTTACTTTCGATCATTATTTACCTGTGATGGTGTCCAAAGATCTGTGTTTCCAAAGGCTGCACTGTCAGTAGCTAAAGTAGCCAGTCCTTGCAATACCTCCAAAGGGCAGGACTTCAGTCGTCCCAGTGTTTTGGAAGCTTCACTGTTACAGACAGTCATGGTAGAATGAGTTTTGTGACTTTTTTTCCTATGTGAGTTTGTCTTTCAGTAGTTTTTATTGCGTGTGTCTTCAAAGTATTTCCCTTCCACTATTACACAGTCTGTCTGTGGCTCCTGTAGATCATTTCTTATGACCCCATTAAGTGCTGCTATTTTAATTGAAAATTTCATTTATTTGAGGAGCTTTCTTTCTGGGGAGCAGGTAGTAGAGAAATGTAATGGACTGAGTCTTGTTGAATGGGGAGTCTAAGAAATTACTCCTTTACGTAATGTATTTGGAAACTGGGCATTAAATTGGTGCTGTACAGCATTACTGAAACGTTCATGGGGATGTACAATTTTACTGCAAACTGATGATCATACGTTCCTCACACTGGAAAATTGTTACTTTCTAGTGTGTTCCAGTACATGTTGCCAGTTCCCCCCTTTTTTTCTGGCACAGTCATATACAGTACCAGCACCTTTTCTTCAAAATATATAAAAGATTTCCAAAATATATAAAATTGTTGAACATAACCTCAAAGTACATGCAGAATATAAAAGCTGAATTGCTGATTGAAAACATGCTAAGCTACTGAGATCATATCAAAATAATACACCCAAAATAGAAAATGTACACTATTATTGTTCACATTTTTTTGTCATTCTGTCTTATATCATATAATAAATGTTAAATTTAAAATACTGGTATTCCTTTGTGGGTAACCAGCATTACCTGTATGCACTAGGATGTATCCTCTCGATTACGGTGCGGTTGAAGCCGCATAGTATTTGTTGTAATGCTGCCAGATCGTAGAATGTGTAGTCTTCAGGCTCCTTCGCTGCCCAACTGTTGTGGACTTGTTCTGCCAGGGCAGTGAGCTGTGCAACAAGCATAAATTCTGTTTCTGTCCTCAGTGTATAATGGGTCGTCATAAAATTCATATGTTCTAACTTACTTCTTAACATATTTCCCTTGCTTAATCTGGCCTCCGCTTCTCAGATAAGGGTGAATGCGGTGCTAATAGGATGTCATGAAGATAATGATAAGCAGGGTGTCGTACAGTTTAAAACTTTACAGTAATTTTGCATTCTGTCTGCAGACAGTTTTTTTTCAGTTTTATATGATTTTCAAAATAAACAGTGATTATATCCTTAAACACCAGTAACCGATTGATTTCTGTAACGCAGAAATGTTGTATTGTCCGTGTGGTGGTTACTGGATTTTGAAATAATATTTATATGAACTTCAGACTTAAAATGGATAACGCGGGAGCTCAGTATACCGCGGAACTCTGCATGTGAGGGAAGGGAATGTGAACTGTTTCTGCCTGGTCTCATTCTTGAGATACTTTGGACGCAAGACCAACACCTCATCCTTGACTACCAGATTCTCGTACTGTAGGATTCTGATGTTTTGTGTTGGGAGGAACGGTGTAATTGTTTTTTGTTTGGTCACATCGGCAGAAAGGAATATTGCATCTTATGACATTCTGTCATAATTTTAATGTTTTGTGAATTGATATCTGAAAGATGCGATCTTTCTTTGCGGATAATTGCAATCCACTTTGTAAACTTTAATAAAATATTAATGTTGTATGGTAATTTGATTTTTGCACGAGTAGACTTGTCATATCAAATCAAATGCATACTTGTGGCATTGAGAGGTTATGGAACTGCCCCAGTGCTGCAATTGTGTCGATCTCGTTCAGTGTGAGGTTGCTCATATCCTCTGGTGGAATTCCTGAAGCAACCCATCCCAGCTGCTGTAGACATCTGTCAGGTATTTCGTTCACATCTCCATATCCCTGTTGTGATACAAGGTGGTGAACAATATAAATTAGTCTCTAACTGTTCAAACACGTCGACCTGTCTTGCGCTCATTTGTGTATCTTAGCTGCGTAACTTCATACCTCCCTTCGCCCATGTATGAATGTAACATATTCTGGATAGCTATGGGTTAAATGATTATCTCAGCCCTATGGATATTGAAATTGGAAATGGTGTGGAAAATAAATGTCCCAAGGGCATCCTGGTATTCAAACTTCAGTCGTCCAGTCTGTAGCTCATCACTTTACTGACTGTATAATGCTCTACGTGTAATTTTTATAATTCATAATGCTGTAGAATTGTAATTAATGCATGGTAAATTATAGTCAAGAATTTAAATTAAAAGAAAAAATTTCCTTTCCTGATCTTGGAACAGATCAAATTTTCAAGGTTTTACTTGGAAAGTGAACTGGATTTTTATTTAAAATTAAAATGTTACCAACTTAATGAATAATAATTTATTTTAAGTTAGAATTAATTATGATCGTAAGAGCTGGGAAATTGTTTTGTCATGTAGCTGACAACTTTCACAAAAGACTGTACCATGGAGTAAATTCATTTCTAACATTTCTTTCTACGAGATAAATTTTGTTTTTAGTAATATCCAGACTTTAGTAACTGAAAAATGACCATGGTTAACTTACCTTTACCAAGGTTTTCCATATAGAAGATGCTTGTTCTGCTGATAGAGGGTCCTTTCCTAGGTAAACAAGACCTCGTTCCAGGTCTTCTTGTTGCAGAGTAAATAGGTCCATTGGAGAGAATTGTGCCCCTGAACCAGCTTTCATCACATCCTCATATGTCAGTCTGTGGCATTCTTTTGAACAGAAGTGCGTATTCAGTCAAAAGTTTTGAAAATCAGATTTTATGCAAAAGTAAGTAGGCAGCACTACAAATTATGATGTGACGTCAGCGCTGGTCTTCTGTGTTGCGACATTGTGTGGACGTGTAGGTAGGTACCGGTGTTTTAGAGAAACGTACTGTCTCCATCTTCAGGGCTGAAATTTTGGCATCTACCTATGAGTCCACATGCCATTACAACTCAGAAGACCAACATCAATATTTTAACCACTGTGATAACCTCAGATCTTACGTGATTTCTTTAAAATCTTTGTCTCACAAGTGGATTTTCCGACTGTGTATCCATACACAGTTTTCAAAGCCCCTCATGCTGTGAGCATGATTTATGTCATAATGTGAATGCGGCCAGTTTTATTTTGTAAAGAAATAAGTTTATTTTTACAAAATTATATTTGCTTTTTGTGTTTTATTTATTATGTGTTATTGAATTCAATTCATCGCATTTCTTACTTGAGATACTTACCAGTGATTATACCACTCCATAATTGATGGACAAGGAGTAGAGGAATGTGCCTGACCCTAAGAGAAATATGCAACAAGTACAATAACGATAATAACATTGATAATAAAGCCGTAATTAATGGTCAATGATTAGATTTAAACTTGTTCTGTCCCAGAATTTGTTCCCGCCATCTCTTTCTTGGTCTAGCAATTGATTTTCTTCACTCGTCTTAGTGTTTGATATGGAGCCATTCTTTCTATATGTGGGAGTCTTATCATTTAAGTTGCAAATCTGAATTTCTTCCCACGTATCTTCGTTCTTATTCAAGAGAGAATGACCAGATCTAAGAAACTTCATCTCAACTGGCTGTACCTGATTCGGGTCTTTCTCTGTCATTTTTGATGTTCTGATGCCGTAAATCAATGGTGGTACCGTATTTGGCACTCTAAGAAATTAATTTAAACTTTTCCTATCCTCTTATTAGTTACTTATTGTCTCTGAGCTGACAGGCTTTTCAAGTCTGAACGTTTGTGACGATGGTGCGTTGTTGAGGCAAATTGTTTTTCTGGACATTGTCCATCGTCCAAGATTAAATACAATGAATAAAACCACGACGTTTCGGAAATAGACTCCCATCTCCGAAGCGTATTTTTTTTTTATTTAATCTTGGACGGTGTATAATGTCCAGAAAGAATTTGCTTTGATAGGCTTTTGCCACAAAATATTGTTAGTTTTTGAGATTTGGTATTCTCAGATGTCGATGTTTTTCTTTTGGATTATAACACCGTGTGGGCTGAAGCGGTCAACGAACAGATGATAGTATTTGAATATAAATTTGATTTAGCTAATAATTCAATTCAATTCAATTCTAATAATAATAATAATAATGAGAACTGGTTTTATAAATATTATCTCGATTATCTTCGCTGTTATCAAACTCTCACTTCGCGTTTCAAGGGATTAAAACTTGTGATGTTCACAGAATTATAATTCTGATGTGATAACATTGTAGAATTGCGAAAGACACAAATTTTTATCTAACCTTATCATGTTGTTTGGATTTCCTGTAGCAATCTCTTGGTCTTAGAACTGAACCTGAAAATCCCTTAAAGCCACTGGATTTATTTCAAGCACCACAAAATGCTACGCCTCACCGTAAGTTCGGTTTAAGTCGGACCGAGTAATCAATCAGTCCTCTCATTTTTTAAACAAATGACGCACCGAGTGTTAAGAACAAGAAGGACCCAGGTGCATAGGATTTCGCTTCAGAGTCGTTATTCTTCTGAGCAAAAATAGAACGCCCTACTCCACCTTGGAGTACACATATCTTCCCGATATATTCTTTGCTATTTTTGTTACCGGCTACGTTTTTATTATCTTTTACAGATAGAAATCTATTGTTTCGAAGTCGGGTACCGAACCCCGTAGTCAGGAGTTATTTTTTTATATTTCACTAAATATTTATCGCACCGAAAAATGTTTGTGACGTTTTCACACACATATAAAACAAAATATAATTGTAATGATAAATACGGCATTTATTATCTATCAAAGCACAGATTATCAGGGGCTTATATTAAATATCTCCCCCACTTCAGAATTTCGCGCTGTCGTCATGCTGATGTTACTCTAATCACGGAGGTGATGTGGCCTTCAGAGCGTTTACATTTCTATACAGTTGAATAATTCATGTATTAGAGCTATCAAGTCGAGGGAAATGGGATGGATAAGGCATTCTTTTCGTAGGTAAACCTCGAGGAAACAGTCCACTTGGGATACATAAACGCAGAGGGAGGATAATATTAAAATGGATCTTAAATAGAGTGTGAAGTTACGGGGCAGATTCAACTTGCTTCGTATATAATGGCTGACTGTTTTGAACCTTTGATTTCTATAAAGGGCCAGCTGAGCGACCATGTCCTCGAGAAGTAGTCTACATTGAGTTGGTTATGTTTGTTGGCTCGGTATTAATTACGTAACACAGGCTTGATCGTTTAAAATAAGGGGAAAAAAGGGTTTCTTGTGGTATTTGCCCTGGGAACGTGTAAAGTTGTCGAATTGGCAACTCTGTTTTGGAACTCCCGTTACCGTTTTTAGCTGGAAAACTTTATATTGTTGCAGCTTAATTGAATAACTAATCAGCAATCAGTACTTTATTATCAGATGACAACACAATTAACGTTTGTATTATCTGTTTCAGTCAATCTTGAATTGAAGCGTTTTATCTGGGTTTTCTACATCTCTCATTGTTGTGTTCATTTGGTGGTAGACAATGGGACAATGGAGGTCGATCTTTTAGTAAAACAGATCGGTTGTCAACATCTGTGTCCGTCATCGAACCATCCATTCCTTCATTTAGTCTAATCCAGTCCTTGTTGTTACGAGATTTTGACTTGGAGATATGCCCTTATTCTTTCCACAGTGTAACCTTTGAATGGATCTATGAAATATAAATGAGTTACAGATTATTTCGTTTTCAGTACAAATTGGATAATGATTTATTGAAGAACAATTCTGGTTCTGTTCATGCAGTTACACGTACACACGTCCATTTATTCATATTTTACTGTTCTTTTTCTGACATGCAAATGAATGAAACTCTGATGTAAACAATGGGTTTGATGTTTTTAAATCCTTAGTGAATGTTCACGCCACGGTGGTCTAGCGGTTAGAACGCTGGCCTTGTAATCCTGGGGGTCTCGGGTTCGATTCCCGGCGGTGCCCGAATTTATAACTTTTGTTGGGCAAGGCAGTGGTCTAGGCAACACGGAGTTTTCCTCCGGGGGCTTCCACAGTTTCTCCGTGACATCCCAACAATTACTCCATTCACACACAGAAGAAGGCAACGGCAAACCACTTCTGGATCATCTGCCAAGAACGTATATGAACAGGTCCCAGTCCGAGAAAAGGATGGAAGGATCCTGTTCATATGGACCTGTCGTCAGACAGAACCCTTCACACACAGAAGAAGGCAATGGCAAACCACTTCTGGATCATCTGCCAAGAACGTATATGAACAGGTCCCAGTCCGAGAAAAGGATGGAAGGATCTTGTTCATATGGACCTGTCGTCAGACAGAAAACTAAATAAAAATATAATAAATAGTGAATGTTCATGGAAGGTTTTTAAAAATTGTTACGTGAAACGTCTGAAAGGTAGACTTGCTTGACTGTCTTCTTTGTCTTATGTCCAAATGCGTTCTCAGAATTTTATTCTGAATGGCCCTGATTTTAATTTGTATCTGTTAATCTGAGAGACAAACTTTCACATCCATGAAATGTAACAAGTACAATTTGAGTTTGAGTTTTAGAATAGAAGTAAATCAAAATAATTGTGAGTTCTTCTTTTTTTCTTGGTAATCCATACAGCAACATGATTCGTCATCATCTGTTTCTTGATGACTCTTACACCATGGCATTACTTTGTAAGGAGAGTGGGTTTAGCCTGGAGGACTCGATATTAGCTCATACTGAAGCAAATTACTTGGAATGTAAAGATCACATATGACCTCTGGACTATGTGAGGTACAGGAATTTCATATGCCACAAAGAATTAGACTCATTTAAGATGACTGCCTTCTGGGATCTGGTAGATAATGTTTCTGATGAGCTCACTACTCGACGCAACACCCCGTGTTCACAGACTTCGCCTTGAGAACCCGAAATCTAACATCAGACTCTTAATTACAAAAAAAAATATTTTTATTCATAATCTCAGGTTTCTTAACTGTTTATAGGGCGGTGGTAATTATACGTACCGCAAGCTATAACGTTGCACAGACTGTATTAATGGGTTCCGTTTGGTTTTCAGAATACCTTAAACATCAGTTCCCGGCTGACGTTTGGAATGGAGGTTCCATGTTCTTTCTCGGAGGTAAGAATTGACATTTTTAAAATATTACGTATTTATTCTCGTCCGAAGGTTTTCGCTGCTCGACTTTCGGGGATGAGCCACGTCGTTTACCGAAAATTATCCGTTTCGGCAGTCATTGCGGTTGCCATCTTCAGGGCGAATATATAATGTTCGGGCGGTTTCGGAGGTCTTACATAGGGCAGGCGGTAGGTGGCGAGTTGAATTTGATTGTACTGATTGATGGAGTGTCAGCGCGGGCAGGTATCCAACAGGATATGAGCACATGGCTGAAGATAAGAGATGTAGCACGTATAGGATAGATTACATTTCGACGCAGATTAGACGGAAACGCTGAAGAGATGAGATCGTTTAGGAAACTTATTCGTTGACGGGAGGATAATATTAAAATGTATCTGACAGGGAATGAGTGAGGAGCGGGAGAGAGTTTTAACGAAAGTTGACCGTTTCACTCGTCGCCTTTCGTTATTCAGTCGTCATGGACGAGCTAACGGTGGGTTTTATTGAACCATGAATATTAAGTTTACCGGAATTTTGAGGTCGACAGCGGCTTGCGGGTCACAGATTTATAATTATTGCTTTCTGTCTCTGTGGAATCTCCTTGTAGCGAGGCTGAAGGGAAGATTGAAACGAGGTTACAGGGACCGGACCCAATGGTGTGGGTTGTGTTGTAGAAATTGCTATGGGACATAAAACATAAAAGTTAGCGAGAACAAATACGCTGTGCTCTGAGAAGGGTTTAAGTAAGCATTACGTTTGACCCCAAGCAGTTATTACAGAGTAGCAAAGTATAAAAAAAAGACGTTGAAGAAGCCTGAAACCAACAGATACTACGAGGTTGTTATCCTTAACACTCGAAAGAAGTTGGCAGAACTGTCAGGCCAAAAGCATGACAGTCCTACGAGGTAATCGGCTTTACATGCAGGGGACTACGCCGTGTTGCGAGTTGACACTAAAAACGTAGATCATCTTCAGCTGCAAAATGAAGGATCCTGAAAATCCAACGAAGGAGACTCGATAAGGGAGGTCCAAAGGAACATGTTTCGACTGCAAACGCACCTTAGACAGACGACGGTTGCTGAAAAATTAAAGTCAAAATAAAATTAAATATTTTCTCTTTAGCTCTAAGCTTAATCGGTCAGCTTTATCGTTATATTCCTGTTTGTTTAACAGTGTTTTTAAAAGCTGCGATTTGATACATTTACGAGATGGCTGATGCATAATTTAAGGTAGTATCTCGGTATTTGTCTCGAGAGACTGAGATAAACCACGATTCCACGCGATACCTCAGTTCTTATCTCATCGAACATAGAACTCCTGATTTGTAATCGGGAGGTCTCGTGTTCAGATGTTCGCCATGAGACCAGCTGTCCTGATTAAGATTTTCTGTGGTTGTCCTCAGTTTCTCCAGGATAATGACTTAAGTCATGCTTTTCTTCGATATCCTTTTAGGTGTATTATTTATTAGCCCCTTATACATTATGCAATCTGAGCTGCTTACAATATTATCATGAAGAAAAAGTACACATCCGCTCCTATATTTGAACCCGGGACTTCCCGAATATAAAACAGGAGTGCTAGATGCCATAACTCATTGATCATCGCGTTAATTAATTGCAGGCGAGATATATTTTGGGAAGATAATTACGCCCTTGTGAACACGATAATGAATATCAAATCTAAAACTTCTTGACGATGGTGAAGAGTCAATTGAATAAAAATTTCCTTAGGCCCAACTGTGTAGGAACCTGAAGACGGAGATAGAGTCCCATCTCCGAAACGTCGTTTTTTACGTTTTATATTTACTAGACGATGGATGATATCCAAGGAGATTTTTATTCAATTGACGATAATGAATCTCTAATTCCGTGAAAGGTGGCAAATTCCTTGACTAGCTGAGCTTCTAAAGGCCTGTGTTCCGTACAGGTGGCTGTTCGTAGTACAAATACCACAGTGCATACGTAGTTAAAACCGATTTCTGTTTTATTTAATTAAATTGTTACCGTGTCGTAAATAACTTCAAATCAAATCTGTACTTGTCGCTGAGGTCGTGGTTAGGGCGTCGTACGATGGCAGATGTGAGAAGAATAAGAATGAGAAAAAAAAGATAGGTTCATTCCAGCTTCTAGTTGATTGTGTTTTGAAGTTTCGTGGACATCCGTGCGCTAGTTTCTGAGCTGAAACGAGCCTTTATTATATGCACTTTGTGTAAAGAACGCCATGTAAGTAACAGGATAAATTAAATGTAATATCAGCGACGGATTAATCGTAATTGTATGCAGAATTAAATTCAAATTTCAGCGTCGCGAAGGAGTTCATGAGAATGCCAGTAATGTGGCAATCGATGTTAGTTTTCCTTTTAACAAATTATCTGTCAGAAAATCAATCCAGTACCGATGAAGCTGCCTTTATCGACGACAGTTCAATCTGTGATCAAGAACCGTGCAAAGAATGGAGACTCTAGGAGAGAGGCGGGCGGATGCCACCCGGGGGGCAAATTGGAACTTCCTGAAATTGGTATTGCTGCAAACCCGCGGGTGTTCTGGAAGCGCTGACTTGTTTCATGGTTCTTCAGCAAAACGGTACAGAAGACTCCCAGATTATTTGGGGTGCTGATTAACCCATGTATATCTGGTTTAGATTAAAATTAAAAATTTATTTAGAATTTATTGTAAAAGTTTTTTGCCATATCGAAATGGCTTTCAAATAAATTTTGTAAATATCGGCGAGTTTTATGTTTTTCTTATGCATCCCCCCCGCTGAGGAAATAAAATTCCGTTTGGGCTCCATGTGAAGTGGGGATATGTGCTACAAGACCTTTTGGTGCTGACTGCAAATACTAAATTTAATTTATATCCATTCAGTAATCCATTATAAGATCAGGTCTTTATTGCAGGCACAGACTGAAAGGTGTTAGAAATGTTTTAAATCTGATTTCTTCTTCCCAATTGCCTTGTATTTTAAATCGAGTTTCGTCTGTCGTCAGAGATTTTTTGGAAATGGGCACTGAGGGAAAAGAATTGGACGCTGTTAAGGTGCATGCGTCCCTGTAGCGACGGCGCTGTGTGAGGACGCGTTGCGCCGCAGAGCGTAGTGAAATGAAACTCTCGTCCTAGTAGTTGCGGTCTGGATGCCGATCGGGTTGTATTGGAGAGACTGGACTTCGTTCCTTCTCGTCGTAACCTTCCGACCGTATTTCTCGTTCATCTCCCTTGTAATTACATCGAGAAGGGACAATTCGTATGTATAATAGAACAGTTCTTTGTAGTAAAAGGGTGTACCGAAAATATATGTTTAGTATATGTAGGCTTTCTAGACATTTAAGATGAGTAAATGTCTTGATATATTTTAAGGAGTAGGCGGAAGGGAAATTCTTAAAGTCGTGGCTGAAATTTAAAATTGTTCGAAGTATATCGATTAATTTGAAGCAATGACCTTGAACGAATTTGTATATTTTTACAAAGCTGTTTTATTTGCAGAATCTTGTAAATTATGCTTTTCAACAACGTAGGTCATAATAGTCGATTATACTGTCATTGTGATGGATGGATGTATTGATTAATCGGTTTATTGGTAAACCGTTTAAACATTTAATAGATAAATAGATGGAATATTGAATGAGCAAATAAATTAGACGATGAATCGATAAATAGGTGGAACGATAAATCGATTCATTGGCGTGCTGGTAGGTTGATTCTGAATGATAAGTATCGATCTTCGAGGCTAAGTGGTTAACACTGTTGCTTCATATTCGGGAGGTATCGCTTTAAAATCTCGGCCTGGAGACCTGCCATCTGACTGATGTTTTTCGTGGGTTTCTTCAGTCATTTCAGGAAAATTTCGGGATGGTTCTTTAAGTTAGGTCACGACTAATCATATCGTTCCAAGCTGTATAGTCTGAGCTCTTTACAACGTTGTTAAATAAACAATAAATAAATAAGGTCATGAATGATACATTTGAAAAGGTGTCGTGGCATATTATAAGGCACCGACTTAAAATTTTCATAAACGAACAGGAAAAGAACACTGAGAGGCATGTAGGGTAGTGTGTCTTCACACCGGGATTCGATCTGTGAACTTCTTTAAAAAGTCAGCGTACGTACTTAAGTATTTGGTGTTTGCTACTGAATTAAAATTGTTAAATATGCCGTAACGTAGTATAACATGTTAGCTTTAAAACACGATCGGAAGTCATTAACATGCATGGGGGATATGATTAATCCGGAATTTTGTAAATGAATCTCGAAGAGAACACATTTTATGTACCTAGGTGAAAATGGAATGATAATATTAATGTGAATCTAAAATAAATTTGATGATGAGTGTGTGGACCAGGAACGCAGAGGTTAACTCAGTGTTAGCCTGGCTGAGACTTTGGTCTCGTTGTTATAATTGGCCAGCACAATACAGTTGTATGTTGTTTCCTTGTGGCTCGTAAATAGCACTTGTTTTGGCGTTATAAAATGTGGAAGGTTACGTGGACTTACGGACGTGCCTTCACTTCGTGCATGTTTTGCAAAGATCTGTGTAAGTGCGAGAAAAATGAATCATTTTCATTTCAGTTAGGAAGTTATACAAGCTAGAATCGCCAATCAGTCTCTCAGTGGAACATTTCCATAGAGCCGAGAATTATTATTATTATTGTTGTTGTTATTACAAGAACATTGACATGTTTTTAACAGACTGACATTTAACATTGTTTATAACTAAAATTTCTTTTTAACTATTATTTATTCATTGTTTGTAGACTTTATGTTGTGAATTTGGTTCCTGATATTTTGTTATCTGTTGATATTTTACGATGTTATTTCCTTTCTAGAATGTCTTGTTCTGTTGATTTTTGTTGTCTTAGTTCTTGGCTATAATTGGGCATTTTGTCTGTTGTCAAGGACATGAATAAATCAGTTCAATTGAATTACTCTTGCATTTTGTAGACTGTCTGTCAATATTAATACTGCGAAGCGTATAGTCTGTTATCGTTAACAAATCTGGATACTTTTCTTAATCAGCTGAACACTGCACATGCCTTCTAAAATGTTTGTTTAAGGGGTCTTGAAATAGACGCACCTGCAAACTTGCTTCGGGACTGCAGACACATTTCTGACGTCTAGTTAACATTCGTGTATATCACAGAGGTATGGTAGTTTCTACGGCATAGCTTTCTTTTTTTCAGGGGTGACAAAACATGCTTTGAAAAATATGGCATGCAACTTTCAGCAAACTCTGATTCCACCCCCCTGCGACTCAATTGTTCGTGAAAGAATTAAGAGGAACTGAGGATAGTTAGGTCTACTTGATTGGTCCCAACGAAATTTACCCTTTAACAGCTGGTGTTACGTATAATTACCTTCTTTGCCGGTCAGACTCCCTCTATGAGTTTTATAAGATTCTCAGAAGAAACAGCAATTAGACCCTAAGTAGGATATGAATTATTTTTAACAGCGTAGCTGATACAAGTTTACTAACATCGCCCCGTTGGTGGAGGCAGCAGGGACCGTTGAACCGGTAAATATTTACCAGGCTACACGGCGCTGCGACCCAGAAGGCAGACATCCTCGTAATTATATCCTTAAACATCATTAACCGATCTTTTTGTCTATGGAGACGTCTAGTGTTTCCTCGGAGGTAGGACGTGTGTTCATAAACACGATTTAGACGAACGTCGTGCTTCAAAAAGGGTGACCTGGATGTGTTAACGTCTTCAGAGGAGGGGTTTCTACTAAGGTCGGTCCGCTAGAAGGGGCTAATCGTTCTTAGATACGTATTTTCCTCACCACTTTTACGCCTGATTCATGGACTGCCTTCAAAGTAAGATGCCACATTTTTGTACCAATACAAAACAACCAGCGGTTAGAACGCTGGCCTTGTAATCCTGGGGTCTCGGGTTCGATTCCCGGCGGTGCCCGAATTTATAACTTGTGTTGGGCAAGGCCGTGGTCTAGGCAACACGGAGTTTTCCTCCGTGGCATCCCAACAATTACTCCATTCACACACAGAAGAAGGCAATGGCAAACCACTTCTGGATCATCTGCCAAGAACGTATATGAACAGGTCCCAGGCCGAGAAAAGGATGGAAGGATCCTGTTCATATGGACCTGTCCTCAGACAGAACACTAAATAAAATAAATAAAACAACCGACAGAACTGTACATTTCTATCTCGGTGCTTTAAGCTGACCACTCACTCCTATCTAGTGCCGATGTTAAAAATGCATTGAGCTATGCATTTAATACCACATACGCCTTCATTACGTGGGACTTATTTATCACCAGGGACAAAGTTACTCTTGCGTTTGTTAAGTATAGGCTAATGGCGGATTTTAAACCTACTGATAAGAAGAATTGTCATTATTTATTATCCTCCTGATTATCGAGAAAGTTGTTTGTTGGTGTTAGCAGAAATTTAAATTCTGAGCCATTCTCAAATTTCTACTGCTGTTTAGACGATGTTGCTTATTCTTTCTTTCTTTCTGTCCTCGCGCCTGCTTGGGAACTCTAAATACTCGTCGGCGAAACTTTATCTGAGCGTCTGGTTAAGTCAACCTGTCGTACTACTGCTACATGCAAAGAGGCAATCAGCTACGGATTAGACTCCCTCGGATATTTTCAAGGCTTTCACAAAGTTTTTTGATTAATCAAATTCGGTAGCTTCTGCCCTAAAGGAACTTCAAAGCGTGTATTTTAAACTCTGTATCTGGCACGGAAGATACAGTAATTGGATAACAGCAGTATTTCCCTTTTTATATATTCCTTTTATTCATTTTGTAGTTTGCCGATTTTATGGAAGTGCTGTACTTCTGGAATATAATTGCATTCTGTAACATCACCGCAAAGTCGTGATTTTTTTCCCCCTCGTATGAACATTAATGTGGAGAGAATGTCATTCTGGAGATGAGGTGTCGTTCTGTCCGTCCTTCTGTCAGCGTATTTACGTCCGAAACTACTCAGCTGATTTCGATTAAAATGGCGGAACGGCCCGTTGAAAACAGCGGGAAAAGAATATCAAACGCCTTTAATTTCCCGCTAAAGTATTTTTCGCTGTGATAACAAAACGTGTAAAGGCCGGTCTTTAATTGAATTGGGCATTGATTTAAGAGAGGAATGTTTTTTACTTTTCTGTCTTGCAAGATGGCTTATTTATACAGGAAAATAAAAAAAAAATGTTGAGTTTTATGTTGGGTTTTCATTATAACAACGTACATTTATTGCATTCACAAGATTATTTAATTTTAAAAGATTTTTTTATCTAAAGCATCTTCGTTAAAATATTGTAAACATAAATTCTTATTCAGCCATATTCTCTCATTATATATTCTAATGATTATTTTCATAAATTTTGGATATTTAATTAACTTCCTTTCTCTGTTTTCCGCTGTATAATGCATTCCAAAGTTCAATAAACTAATTCTGCGAGAAACCTTAGGAGGGAGATAATTTATATTCATGCAGGAGTGGGGGAAATCGGAATCGATATCTTTGAAATTTATTTCTGTAGATGATACGGTAACGGAAAATGTTCAGGGATTTAGTGATAATAATTCTTTATTGTTATATTTAACTGTACTTAACAAATAAATGATGCTAATCTTTCGGGAAAGAGATAAGAAATACGAACCTTTGTGGAATTTCCCGGCACTAACACTTCAAGCATTATAATCAAGTCATATCTAATATAATCTGAAATATTCATATCTGTGTGAAATATGTATGTATAGAAAGAGGATAATAAAGATAATGGAAATCATAAGCAATATATTGTGGACCTTTGGAACGCATTAATTATTTTAAGCTCTATGATCGTAATAAATGAGAATTACTTTTTCCTACACTAAACTGGAGACTAAACATATGACAGTATTGAAAATCTACGGATTATAATTGAACGTCTCTTCAGCGCCTATTAGATCAACAGTTTATGTCACAGTTTTCAAACTTTGCGCTATAAATGCGCTTGATTATTAATGTTATATAATATTAATTGTTCATTCATTATATGGGGGTGGGGGTTGACGTTAGTTGAAGATGTCTGTCTAGACTAGAACGACGGTTTAGTTTTAAGTGGACTGCCATTAGTCTGACCTGTTTGATCCTGAAGTCCCACTATCTACTCTTCCCTCAGGATCAAAGAGGCAAGCAAAACCTTCCACCATGTCAAGGTCGCAGTCCATGGAGAGGGATTCCAACCCACATATATCCACTCTCTGGCCCATCTGCCCTTCATCTGAACCTAAATATATATCAACTACTAAATGTTTTTCTTCCGTAACAGGCAAATGCCAATTATATTCGCGAGTTTCAAGTAATGGCTCAGAGGCAGTTTTTTCGCTACGCGTCTGATCGTGTTAAAATATTTGTGAAGTCGTGTTTAAATTCCCGAAAATATTTACAGATTTGAGAACAGAAACCTTAATTATTCGTGTTTGTACATATTTGGTACATCTTTTTACTACATGTTTCGGTTACATTGAACCATCTTCAGGTGTAAAGTTAAAAGTTAATTTACAATATGACGCAATTATATCAACAGAAACCTAAAAATCTTAGGTTTTTTCTTAATTATATTGTGAGTAGGCGCTATAACCTTCTCTTTTCTCTAGTTAAGAATATAGCTAGCCAGTGAGGCCATCTTACTGTATTTGCACATGCATTCCGTTCTAAACCTCTTCTTCTCTCTCTCTCTCTCTCTCTCTCTCTGTCTCAAGAGGTCATTATCAGTGACAGAAATTTAATTCATTAGTTTGTCTATTAAAATCATACAATTCATGAAACGATGGTTTGTTATTATTATTTAGTGTTCTGTCTGACGACAGGTCCATATGAACAGGATCCTTCCATCCTTTTCTCGGACTGGGACCTGTTCATATACGTTCTTGGCAGATGATCCAGAAGTGGTTTGCCATTGCCTTCTTCTGTGTGTGAATGGAGTAATTGTTGGGATGCCACGGAGAAACCGGGGAAGCCCCCGGAGGAAAACTCCGGGGGCTGAAAGTTTAATTGTTCATGAGTTGGTATGTCCACTGGCCTCAAGTTTTACTCGAGGTTTCCGTTGTTGGTCTACGGTGAGCCGTGGTTGCGTTTTCTGTGCCTGGATTGTGAAGTTCACTGTCACTGATGATGACCTCTTGAGGTCGAAACGCGTTACTTAATGTGTAAACAGTTTTGTTTGGATGGCAGGGTTTTATTTATCAATTCACTGTACGGTATGAAAGGTTTTAAGATGTGGCAGAGAGTATAAATTATGAAGTTGGTCATTACGTACCCCAGGTTCCGGTTGTGAGTCCATAGAGAAACTTTTCGTGAGTTCGGCGGAGTTTGTATTGCAAACGTTGCTTCTCATTGCAATGAAATACAGTGCCTTGAAGTTTCATAACTTCTACATTCTGCTCCTGCCCAAATTACCGCATTACTAACATCTGGTTCTATAGCAATTTCGGTGTAGGGTTCATAACATTCAAACACTCTCCTTGTAGCGTAATGAATGTTAAACAGGAAGGTAATTATGGGATGTAAAAGCTGAGCGAGGTTCTGAAACTTTCTTACCTTTGGCGTACGTACAAATTTTTATATTATATGCATGACCATAGAAGGAAATTCTTTGAAAAAGGAAAAACAGAAACTTTCCACCACATTGAGCTGCCATTCGTGTGTTGATCTTGATGATTTCCACACACTTGCCCATCAAGATGAGGTCACAGATCGTGGTTCTTCGGTTTATTCCGTCAATGCAGGCTGACCCAGTAAAATTTCTACTGAAAAAGTCGATGAACCCCCTCAAATTAGGTACAGGTGAACGGAAGTACATGGTTTTTATGCCCATATTTATCCAGTGCTGCAAACATCGCTTTTACGGTAAATGAAATTACCTCTATTTTTTCTCTCTTATTGATATCGACTCTTTTTTTTTTGTCGAAATGCCCGGGTATGAGAATTACGTTCATAAAATGTATACAATTTTTCTCCTAAAAACTACATCAGCGGCGAATAAGGTGATTTATATGCTGTGTAAAAGTGTGACTCATGTCGTATCGATTTTGCAGTTTGCCGCAGAGAAAAGGGGTCAGGAGATTTTCATAACCAAAGGCGAGTGAAAGTGAATTTGTGGCTTATGGAACAACCTTTTACACAGTAAACGATTTATTCTGTGTCAGGCTTTAACATAGATTGAAGGCGTTTTAGAACAACATTCTGAGGAGAGTTTTGGACCAAATAAAGATGACGTAACAGAAAAATCAAGAACTCTGCGTATGAGGAATTTCAAAGTGTTATATTCTGTATTTAAGCACACCGAATTCCTGATATAACGCGATATGATTTGTGCCCGTGATGTAATAGGAAATGCACTTATTGGATAAAATGTTACAGCAGCGTACTGATGGGAAAACGATTTAGGTCGGAGGATAATATTAAAATTGAAACACGGAAGTAGGATATGAGGGTGTTGATTATAATTTGTGTTTGGATGAAGAGATCTTGGTACGTCTTGCTACTGGCAGCGTCGCTATGGTTAAGAATGTACAGAGAGTGAGCAATTCTGTTCCAGGAACAACGATACTAGGCCTACAGAAGCAGCCTCGTTTTGTGTACAGTGCGAAATAATTATTGTTTATTTTGACTGCAAATTCAGCGATGGGTGCCCAAATTTTCGTGCTCTTAAGCAGATTATTTTGGTTTTAGAAACCAGAAATACCGTTTGCCTGTGTCACGCGAACCACTGTTTGAAAACAAAGCGCTTTCTCTCTTTTTCTTTCTTCATAAGTTTCATTCTTTTATAATTTCTTTGTGTAATTTTGTCGCTGTTATTTATTCCTTACTCTTGCCCTTATTTTCTAATCTCTTTTCTTCTTATTAGAATTTTTTTTTCTTGTTTCGTGTGTTTTGTTTCCGTGTTTATTATTTCTTACTTTTCCATATCATTCTTTCGTTATTATTCTCGTAGTTTAATAATCCGTTCTTCCTTTCTTTATTTCTCAATTATTTTTTTAATTCCATTTTTCGTCGTTTATGTCGTGTGTGCTCTCCTTATATTATCTGCGATTCATTTTTCATAACTATGAAAATATTCGTCGTCCTGGTCGCGACGTTCCATTGTGGTCGACTTTCGTAGATTGTAACTGAAATCCCCCCCCCCCCCCCCCAACCCCTAAGCCTGTAGGACAGATGTGCTACGTCGTAAAACCAAGTGAACTGGTGCTCAGGTGCATTTACTTGAAAGTATATGAGGTGACTTTAAACACGTCTTATCCTTTAAGATCTGCAACCATTGTAGGTCTGTGTTCTCGTACAGTAATTTTTTTTTTTTAGAGAAAGAGATTCCCACCAAACTAACTCCAGTTCTAATGTGCATATGGGAGTGGGTGATATTTGAAGTAGGGTAATAATGATGGAGCGATTCATGTAGACTAATAGTACAAAGTAATTTTGAACTTGTCATCGCAAATGATACGAGACTGGCACACCCCGATGTCTGCGTATCAATTAATCGAGAGTGGGGAAGTGTATTTCGATATGGAGTAAAGGTTTTTTTATTTTCCAAATGAGTTCTCTGTGTTAGCATACTTCATTGCTGTTGGCGTTCGTTTGTCTCAAATGCAAATGTTCTGCACGACTAATCACATTATGGATACGCACATCACAGAGACAGACAATAGTTTCCATCCTGTGTCTTTTTGTATTCGCCATGTTGCAGAAGGTTCAGATTTAAAGTACAGGTTGAAATATGGTGCGTCATGTTTTTTGTTTTTAAAAATCTATTAAGATCGATTTAAGTCAAGAACGGGTTATTGGACTGATATTTAAATTCGGCGAATGACGTCTAATGCATGTACCCAGTACTAAATTTAGTCGAAATCGGTGGAACATTTTCGAAGATCAGAATTTGCGGTCGGACCATGCGACAAACTGATTATGAATTTACAGCTGACTAATTTGAATAACTTCTTGTCGGACGTTTTTTGAAAAGATTTTATTCACTTTAATCACCTGTTGCTGCCATTTTGAATGCTGTTCTAGTGAACCTCTGATTCACCTTACGACCTTCAACTTTTGTCATACCTACACGTAAAAGTAGATATAAACACGTGAATATTAAATTGTCAGCTTTCTCTTGAAAACTCACTTTTGTTCAAATGCTTATGAATCGGAAATAGTCGTTTGATGTGAGACAGATTTTATGAAAAGGTTTCATTGGGACGTAATGCCTGCCTGTCACATTTAGCATTGTCGGGCTGATTTAGGTTTCTGATTCGTCAGTAGTTTCATAGTGCTCTGGACTGGTTTGTCGACTCATTAAGCAAATGAGATTCAGTGTTAAAAAACTGAACTTGAATGTAACTAACGTAATTTGTTACATGAAATTTTATATTTGTACCGCTATGACTCTGTCGTCTGGGTGTCGTTTGTGGATACTCTGGCTGAAATTATGTTTGAGTATTTAAATTTTATCCTGTCCTTCAGTTATTTTATTAGTAAAGTTAGTGATGTGCTCGATGAGTTTGTTTGTCTGAAGTTGGAATGTAATGGGACATACTGCACTTCGTAAGTACTTTGGTTCATAAGAAGTGCCTATCAGATTTGAATTTTATTGTGGAAGTTTGAAGCTTTCTGGTTATGATGCATTATAATGTGCAAAATTGCTCTTTTGGAATTCGTCTAGCGTCTGAATTGTGAAATTATAAAATTCCAGAGTTTCTAAATCTGGATCTGCTTTCGTCATCAGGTGAAATGGGGGAGGAGGACAGAGAACGTGGTGTCCTCCTCACACCTAGTTGAGGTAGCCACAGACATGGATCGGTGTCTTCGAAACTAAATATTTCCTTGGGATGGTTTAATTTTGAATCATTGGAAGACATTCAGGGTGGCTGTGGTAACTGCCGAAAGAGCGCGCGGATAGTTTCCAGACATTCCAGACGCTTTGCTAAACACACATGAAGTTAACAGGCTGAAATTTGAAGGTGACGACATTCATTGTTTAGTACGAAGACTTGAGTAAGGCCGTGAAGTTTGGCTACAGTTGGGGCAACTTTGGAGGTGACCTTACTTAATAACTGTTGATGTCAACACACATTTATAGAACCAGTTCGGCTATGCAACCGCCACACGTCGTAGGCGTGAACATGGTTGGAAACGAAAGCAGATTTTAATTATACAGGGTGTTCAATTTTTGCCGTAATCCCAACTAGTACACATGAACCTCTTCACGAGGAGGAGGGGGGATTGGGGGGGGGTTATACTGGGGTGTGCCTGCCTCTGGTTTTGCTTTTACACCGTAGTACGGGCTGCGTTTTAAATGGCACACTCTGTAGAACGGAGAAACGTAAATGCTGGGAATGTCCGCATTGTTTTACAGTGCGTAACACTTTATTTAAATCACCTTCCCAAGGGATCTCTCTTGTGTCTGGAAGGTGGTCGTATTTCAAGGATCGAGGGTGGAGTGGGGGGTAGAAACATTACCTCTGTTTTTCGTTCCTGTGTGACTGAAGTTTGATTATCAAGAGGCGTGTTTTCACTGTGTGAACACCCGTGGGAGACCAAGGCCGTGAAGTTATTGTAATGGTCTCTGTAGCTACATTTTGGAACTGATCTGCGTCTGTAGGACACAGCAGAGTAGGTTTTGTAAGTTTTACTGATGATAGTAGCAGAGACAGTCCCCGAAGCTTCCTGTATTAAAAAAAATGATGGAAAATGCCGAGAATATGTGTCAGTTTAATAACGCTCGTTCGTCACAGAAGTTCCTGAGTTATTACATTTTCCGCGTGATTGAGCACGTGGCAGGTGACGTATTCTTAATGCGATCTACAACTTTAATTTGTATATTTTATGACTTTTTAAACCTTCCTTCAGTGGGATGGCAAACGCCCGCGAGGTCCAGTACAAATTGACCGACGTTTCAGAGATGCTTATTAGTCGTTCGCTCAGACATGAGCTATGGATCGGCGCGTAAGGGAGGGTACTGACGCTGTCTCCTAGTGATAGTGGGGAACGGAGGAGAACACTTTTCTCTGTACTACTGAACACAAAAACATCAATGCAGACTGAATTACTTACAGCGGCTGAAGATATTTTACAAAGCTTCTATTCCACTTAATTCCCCATCATCTTCTTCTGCATCTTCTTCCTCCCTCTCGTTTTCCTCACTACTGCTACAACTGTTGGTATCACTGCCATCTTGTAAATTAACTGTAATTTGTTCCGAAATGTCATCAAGAACAGGTTCCAACCGCAAGTAATTCTGTTCGCACTGACGGGATTTGTTGCACCTCGAGGTCCATTCTTCCTTTGTGATGCTACTAAACTTTTCCTCAGCTAGTTTCATAGCATCATCTAGACGGAAACTGACATTCTTTCTGGCGACATATTCTTTGACCAATCCCCATATCAGTTCAATCGGATTCAGATCTGGATGATATGGCGGCAAGCGAAGGGCAGAGTGGCCATGTTCAGACAGTAGAGCGTCAATTTTGAATGTTTTGAATCGTGGCTTACGCAGTTTAATTAGAGAATACAATTCGGGCTTACACATTCCGTCACTGAAAGGAATGCTACGATCTGAAAGCCAGTCGATCATAGCACTTTTTCGAGATGAAGAAGTTGGAGCCGGATTAAGTTGTACGTTATGGTAAGCTGCATTGTCCACTACTAATACCGAATTTGGTGGAAGGTTTGGAATTAACTTCGTTTTGAGCCATCTTTCATAGTTGTCAAAATTCATATCATGATGATAATCTCCAGACTCTGCCCACGCTTTGCATTCTGTTCGTGCTGAGTAGAAACAGCGATGAATATGAAATGCCTATTAAAAATGGGTCAATGTTTTTGAAATGGAATTTACCACACGAAGTGAACTCGGTCGCTTCTGCCTTGCAACTGAGCTCTGAGTTCACCCCACCCACTGTTCGGGGTGGAAATGCACTGCACATCTCAAGGCCATAGCTCATGTCCTAGCAAACAGCCTATACTCGCCACCTGATTAATATTCTCATCGCCCTGATGATGGAGGCAGTAGGCAACTTTGAAATCCCCGGTGCAACAACCCAGAAGAAAGCCATCTTCAGACTCGCCTCCGTGAGAACTTGAAATGTGAACCTAATTAATGATCGCGCTGTTTTTACGTTGTATGTGTTTTAACGAAATTGATTTAAATTTTATCTGAATTTGTGTAATATTTGCAGTCGTAATTAAGTATTAATGAGTTCGTGTATGGCAAGCAAAACCTTTATTATGTTCCTGAACTCATTTCATTATTTTCTTCAGTAGGGAAAGTGAGATGACGCTTAATAATTGAGTGGATCTCCGTGTAACTACGGGCGAAGTGGTCCGTTCTAACACAGTTGCGAGCTTAATTCCTGCATTAACAGAAACAAACACGATTCGTTGTCGCCTGAAGGCGTTAAAACATAAAACGAAGCTCCTGTTCTTGTCATCTTTATGTCAATTTAAATTCAAAATCGACTGCGTTTTATCGCAATCCGTTTGGCAGTAATGAAGTAACGTCGTGTCTTTTATCGGTTCGTACGATGTTGTTACTTAATTTAATTTTAATTATTGTGCGTGCCATCTGTTGAAGGCTGTTTATTTACATTACTACTGTTGTCACTTGTTTCGATTGTTGAGAAGTCGTTATCGATTATGCGTGGTTATTTTCCATTAGTACTGTTGTCACTTGTTTCGATTGTTGAGAAGTCGTTATCGATTATGCGTGGTTATAGGCGTATTCAGGCGTTTGAATTGGATAAAATGGATCAGAGTATCATGGAAGTTATTTGAGGCTTGTCAGCATATGCCAACGTTTCGGAGAATTATAATATCTCCATCTCTAGGGCTGAAGTGGCAATACTGGGAATTGAATTGAAGGGATTATTCCTTCCTAACAATGTCACTTCAGCCCCGATAAAGGAGGAAATTTATTTCTCCGAAACGTTGGAATTTACCGATGAGTCTACTAACTGATCCCGAAAACTGTTTTGCGTATTACCAACAGTAATGCTCGTAGCCGTGATAATTATAGTTCTGTCAGAGAGTCCCTGGAGGTGTTTCGGGGACGGCTTAAATTTCCAGATTGTTTCCACACGTTAGTTCTCGTTTGGAAGGGCTGGCGATATGTAACTGGAAACTTCTGAACGGAGTTTACTGGAGCGATAAAACACGACGGAGAACAACGGAGGGGCGCGTTTTAAATGATAAAATGTCACTGTTGAATTTTGGATTGTTCCACCTTTTTCAAACTGAATGTCTTCCGGAAATAGGACCCATTCATGCATGCAGTTTCTAGTATTTTTTGATGATCAGAACTTGTGTTTGGTGATTTGTGAAGATGTACGCGGACCGTGTCTGTTTGATGTTTGTTTTGGTGCTTTCAATACAGACAGACACCGTGTTCACATCTTATTTCTTTAGGGTAAAGAGAGGAAATAAAGTTCCATTTCGGCAAGACTGTACAAGCAAATAGATAAGTGAATGGGGTATTAATGCACGGGTTTTGATTTATTTTTAACAAGATGGCGCCCCCCCCCCCCGCCCACACTTTACGAAAGAAGCCATGGTATATCGTGTTTCACAAGATTAAGGGGTCGTGTGACGCCGAGCCTCACACATGTTCTCCGACATCTGACGTCTTCCAACAGCTTTAAAAATAAAATAGTAGTAAGGAACTACCCATCAACGGGAGTCTCCAGGTTCACATGACAGTTTCTTGGTTGCCTAGATACGGGATAAGATCGAGTTTCGTCTGGGAAACAATTTGTCATTTATTTATTTATTTATGCCAGTTCACTTCAAAGTAAGTGAATCTGTCTCACGTGCTGTCAATTTTTAGCGTCGGACGGGAAATGAATAACCATTAATTGCGTTATTAATTAATTATCATATTATTCAGCGCAATATAATCTGAGCTGCTGATGGTGTCGTTAAATAAACAATGCACAGATTCTCGCCTTGTAGCAATTGTGTCCGTTCAATCAATTCTTCAGTTCTGTACATCGACCTAACTGAGCAAAGAATTTCCTGGAAAAGACCGGAAGTCTGTCATAAAATGATTCTGTGTGCTAACAACTTCCTGGAAGTTTCTCCAGTCCACTTCGTACATTAATATTTTTGGAGCACATGCACACAGTGTTAGAAGATTTCCAAACAGGAAGCTGTAGCCCACTGTCCGTCCTTCTAGAAACAGCGACCTGGCAATCCACTCGAATATTCATTATTTTTATTTGACAAATTAATTTTTGTTACTTATTCTCTTATAATCTGATATTTTGTGGTTTTCCTCTGTCACTCCAATCAGATCACGTTCTTCCCAGAACCTTTTCTGATTCATTTAACGGCTCTGCCTCAGAAAGCGTCCTCCCCGATATTTGAACCCAGTTTTCACGTTCGCTGGGGCAGGGATAGATTCTATAACCCAGACGAGAAATGCTTGTGTGGTGCGATAAAGTCTCAGTGGTATGCTGACCAGCAGGTATAAGGGCTAACGGAAGGGAAGATAACAGATGTAGAGAGCAGGTCTTGACTACTGCGGGGTTGCCATATCACGAGACTTGAGATGCTTAGAACTAAGAACTTCTTTGTCTCTCATTTCTCTTAAACTTGTCATGCTACACTCGTTTCTTGGAAGCCTTGTTTTGATTTGTGCTGTTATGTGTTCCTGCCACAAGACAAGCTTGTATCTGTATTCGTTGTATTCTTTATCATTGGCCAGAATACGTATCTGTATTCCAGGAACCATTAAAGTAGAAGAAGTCAATCGCTTGCTTATTTTATTCACATTTCGCGATTCGTGTCGAAACGTAAGTGCCGATCCCATCTGCCGTTCGACGTGTACCCTACGTCCGGCTGTAAGCCTAATTTTTACAGCCCATAGGTATGGAACTATTAACGCCTGTTGTGAAAAGAACGAGCTCTCTGTTCATGTGGCAACAAGGTTACATTTCATCCGGCTGTGTCAGGGAGTCTAAATATAAATGCGTGACCTCATAGTCATCATGGCTGGCCCTTCAACAAGTTGTGCTTTCATGGAGCTCGAAGAAATACAAGTTTTAAATGAAGTTTTAGAAGACGAAAGTGTAAGTGAATATACTTCGGACGATGATGGTGTATTTGACAATGATTATACACAGTTTGTGACTCCTGGAACTCACGTGATTAGTGATAGTGAGAGTGATAATGATAGTGAGGAAATACAGGAAGAAATCGTACACGTAGGATTGGGAGGGGTGTCCAGTAAGTTTGTGTGGGAAAATATAGACTCATTTCCTGCATCACGAGAAACATTTTGTAATGTATATGGTCCCCAGTTCGACACTGCTGGACTAGATGTCGTGAGTTCATTCGAGAACATTTTTGATGTACCTCTTGTACAGCTGATTGTAGAGCCTACCCTTAAATCTTACTACGCAAAGAACCGGTTGCTGTCCACCCCGTTTTTTCCTGAGACTTTACCTCTGGAAAGACTAGAGGTAATAAACAAATTTATGCATTTTGTAGATAATAGTAAGGAACATGAATATCAAGGACCTCCCAAACTTTTCAAAATTTATCCAGTCATTCAGCACCTAAATAACAAGTTTCAAAATTTATATCTTCCATCCCAGAACATTTCGATAGACGAGTCCTTGACTCTGTGGAAAGGTCGTTTGTCTTTCAAACAATACATTCCCCTCAAGGCTGCTCAATTGGGCATAAAAACGTTTGAACTATGCGAGTCTAGCTCTGGCTATGTGTGGTCTTTTCTCGTGTATACTGGAAAAGACATGGAACTGACGAATCAGTTTGTGACTGCAGAAACAAGCAAAACTGCAGTAATTGTAGTCAAACTGTTAGAACCTCTTCTTGGTCGTGGACACACAGTGTGGATGGACAATTTTTATAATTCACCACATTTGGCTCGGTTCTTAAAGTCTAAAAAAACAGACTGTGTTGGAACTTTACGTCCTAACTGGAAAAATGTCCCTCCTGCAGTGAAGAATATGAAATTGAAGAAAGGAGAGCACTGTGGTCAACACTCTGGAGATGTGGCAGTTCTCGCGTGGCAAGATAAGAGGCGAGTCACCATGATATCTACATACCACAAACATGATATCTGTGTGACTATAAATACAGCAAAGCAAGAACAAACAAAGCCTGTGGTTGTTCGTGACTACAACAAACACATGCTGGGAGTGGATATGAAGGATCAGATGCTCCAGCCTTACTTGCTAGAGCGAAAGAGAGGAACAAAGTGGTACATGACATTGTTCAAGAGACTACTCAATGTAGCAATACATAATGCAATGGTCATGTATCGGTGTGTTCCAAATAACAAAAACATAGACACCCTAAGATTCAGAATTTCATTAGCCCAAGGCCTCGTGGAAAAACACGGTCCTGGTGTTCCGCGTCCTGTATTCGGCCGTCCGTCACTTGAGCCCCCACCTAAGAGACTCTCAGAACGACATTTCCCGGACCGTATTCCTCCCACAGCAAAGAAGGCAAGACCTCAAAGGAAATGTGTGCTGTGTACGAAACACGGAAAGAGGAGAGATTCTAAATATTGGTGTAGTAAATGTGGGGCAGCGTTGTGTATAGAAGGATGTTTCAAGAACTACCACACAAAACTAAACTTCTAATCCACCTGCTTCCATTGCTCACACACAGGGTGCTCATGTTATAAGGTAAGATTATAAAACTATCTTTTAATGATGATTTTCCACTCCCTCGGTTATTATGCGTAGAATGGTAGGATGGTTTGTGAATGATGAATTGCAGATGGCGCGGAAGCATGTGGTTGTGACCGACTTGGTGTTTTTTCACGACAGTTGCCTAAATGGACTCTGGAGAACGACGAAGAATTTGATGTTTTCAGGTTTCTGAGCCTGGATTTCAATCCGAGATTTCCCGAATGCGAAGCAACAGTGATGCCAAACAATCTCTTTAATGCACTTACTGGTTTGAAGATTCCTGTCTTCTGGGTTGTTGCGCCGTGTAGTGTGACCTCTGAAAATTTGGCAGACGTCGACCAGACTACACAGCGCAACAACAGAAAGAAATCTTCATACTCACCGCTGTGAAAACCTCAAATATAACATTTACTAGTTTGTAAGACTTGAGGTTCTCACAGCGGTGAGTATGAAGATTTCT
>NW_019059645.1:306242-319807 GCF_000696155.1 Zootermopsis nevadensis | reverse complement strand
TGTTCATATGGACCTGTCGTCAGACAGAACACTAAATAATAATAAGATGAGGTGGTCTAGGCAACACGGAGTTTTCCTCCGGGGGCTTCCCCGGTTTCTCTGTGGCATCCCAACAATTACTCCATTCACACCCAGAAGAAGGCAATGGCAAACCCCTTCTGGATCATCTGCCAAGAACGTATATGAACAGGTCCCAGTCCGAGAAAAGGATGGAAGGATCCTGTTCATATGGACCTGTCGTCAGACAGAACACTAAAAATGAAAAAAAAAAGTCAGAACGAAAGCAATTATTATCGCCTTAAAAATTCCGAAACTTCCTAGGTATTACGTTACTCTGTAGACTATTTGGAAGAGCTGGGTTAACTGCCTATTGAAATATCAGTGGGGCATAAAAAAAGTATTTAAATTCTGTTTATCATATCAGTCACGTTTTATTATATAGGAAGTCCCCCCTTCTTTTTGGCTTTAGTGCGAGATACGTGTTCAGGCTGACTGGTCCACTTAAATTATGGACCACGTATTCGAATGCCTTAATATAAAGTGAATGTAAGTGTATCGTGGGTGTAGTACACACACTCACTAAAACACGTTTAAAACAACTTAGCAACTTGAACCTAATAGGACGCGAGTTATTGGCGAAATAATGTCATCGTCGGCCATTTATGGTCATTAGTGGAACACGCCTACCTCGTTTCTGATGTGGAGGGGTGGACTCATTACAGTCATCCCCGATTCCCCTAAAAGCCGCTCCGTATTAACGACATGAAAATTTCGCTGTATATATTCCTATGTGTACACTTTCTGTTTACATAACAAGCGATGTGACGTGATGAGATGTGTTCCATACCTAAATTGCCTCTTTGCGTCATTACGTGGACATAGATCTACGTTACTTTTACTTAGAAATGCAAGAAGTTTTTTGAAATGAAATATATTAATATGGTATACATTAGTACATTATACCGCCCAGTCTTTGTGTGGAACGTGCGTGTCATTTGTCTTGACGTTTATGTATTGCTCTGTAAACATGCTGTTAGGTTGTTACCAAGACACCAACACAGTTTGCTCTCGAAATGTATAACTCTGACGTAGAAACGCGTAATTTTTTTTACACAGTCCTGGGGAGTCTGTAGAATCAAGTGTTTTGAATCTCCCGAAGTGTCGGATGAAAATTATGCAGCTATATGCAGAATATAGGTATTTGTAATTCAATTCTAAATGGTTTTGACGACGGTAGTTTACACTTAAAATTATTTATTGTCAGGAATTTTTCCATCTACTGACAGAACCTGTACTTGGGTGGACAAGTTGAAATAATTGCACGATTTATATTGTCCAGTGACAGATACTAGCTTATGTAAGGGACCCAACAGAGTAGGTACCTCTCACCTGAAGACGGAGACAGAACCAGCCTCCGAAACATCGTGGTTTTAAAGAACAGACGATGGAAAAAATCTTGACATTGAATAATTATAAGTAGCTGTAATTGGAGGCGGTAGACCTGTACGAAACGTCGGTACATCCTTCGATTTTGCACTTTACGTAGTTTGCAGGGAAATACCAGGTCTTCCAATAATGCTGAGTCTTTTTTTTTGTATTTTTTCAGGGAACGCGACCCGTAACTGTAAACAAGCATTTTCCACACTGCCGTGGGAATTGCCATCTGCTTATTATTATTCTGTTTCATCATGTCCTCTGGTCAACTTACGCCACTCTTCATCTCCGTCGTCGTCTTTTCGATTTGGATCGTCCGCACTTTTGCGTCTACAAACAGTGAGTTTTATGCACGTCTTAATCGTTTGTGTTTGTAATTTATTCTCTTCTTGATTTATGAAGGTTTCAACTAAAGACAATGTTGTTGTCGCTCTGCTGATGGAGGTAGCAAGCATCTTCGAAACATCGGTAAACTTATGCGGGACTACACAGCTTGACATCCTAGAAGACAGTTTGTTAACTGAGTCATGAATGTTTTCTGTTCGGTTTTAAGGTATAACTTTCCATGAAAGATGCTCATTTCAAATGCAACGTTCGGTTGTCCCGGATACGATGTTGGATGTTACAAATGTTACTGTGGTTTTTATATAATATTATAATTTTGAATTATACGTGTATTTTTTCACAATTATGTCATATTTACTTAACGTGTGTTTGAACTTTCGAAGTGCGCTAATTTTTTAAGTGATGAAACGAGGTTTATATGGAATTTTATCCCATTTATTTACGAAATATCGAGTAGCAGATTACGTTTTTTGAACCTTGCATGTTTTGTATGTGTAATAATTTTCCAACTCGCATACTGATTTGGCTGTGTAGGCCTTTTTTATTCAGCAGAATCATTACTGGGCTGATGAATCACACAGTTTCGTGTCTGCAGCGAACTAAGCTACCAGAATATCTTAACGTTTGACCGCTGTCAGTCAGCCCAAGATACGCGACCACTTCACTACAAATGTTGGCTTTAACTTTCAAACCAACGAATTACAGTAACCAAAGGACTAAGTGATAAGCAAAGTATTAAATTGGCAAGTTTACAACAAAGCATGTGTTACTAAGTAACGGAGTAACGATCAGGCTAGCTAAGTTACTAACTGCTTTATTAATTAACTAAGGAACTCCCTCGTGGTAAAACGAGGACGAACAACACTCCTGACTGCAGATGTGGATTTGTAGATACATGCCAACGTTTCAGAGGAACATACCACCTTCAACCTCAGATCTCATTAATTTATATTCTCTGCTAATCCTGCGATATAGTTTGCAGATTAGGCGACATAAGGTTTTCTCTGGTGTTATTTATTTATTTATCACTGATAGGCCTATGGGCTTACCACGCGGAAAGAGGAAGATTGGAAACGTGTGACACATTATGTTTACGCGAAATTCTGAGGGGGAGACACCGTAGGAGACGCCAGTGTATTTGTAAGTTTAAGTAGGATGATGTTTGTGGATTGGATTCAGCTGATCCAGATTACTCTCCGTTGATTGGCTGTTTTGAACATGGTAATGAAATTTCGGGTCTCGTAAAATGCGGGACAGTACTTCTCCACCAGCTAATCAAGAAGGCCTGAGCTCCGTTTTTGTTAAATCTGGTTCAGTTCGTCGCACACGACGTGTGCTGGTGTTGCGTGCGAGTTTCAGGTACACGTTTACGAGAGACCTTGTGATGCCCACAAAGCCTTTAATTGAACCATGTCGCCAAAGTTCCTCTCTGACACATTTTGTAATTATCGAGATCAGCAGAATCAAATGCTGGATTATCCGCGTTATTGAAGCTTTAATACATTCAAAACACGTGTGAGTGGAATAATTATTAATATTGTTTGTTCTGTACAGGAAGTTCGCCATTGGGATATTTATGAAAAATTATAATTTGAACTTTATCTAAATGTGGGTTATACAGGGTGTTTCGTTTAAAATTTAATCCTAACTATAACAGTTTTTGGTTATCAACGCAACAAGACAAAGACGTTTCTCTTTTGTAGCTTTTGGTGGAAGAACGTACAGAACAGCTTTACGACAGATTTCCACAACGATCTTGAAGTCACAGAAGTTGTGTTTTCATTCGGTGTGTTGTTGTCTTATTCGGTAATTCCTTGGCAGGATGCACAATGATAATTATTTCAAATTAACGATTTCGATGCGAAGTATTGTTCAAGAATAAGCTAACGTTTTTCTCGTGAATACGTCATGTTCGCATATGCATAGCTTCTGCGCAGCTGATGTTAGCCGCGGCCTAGCAACGAAATGACCTTGACTCGAGTGTCACCGGGGGGCGGAGATTGGGAGAATATTGAACGGAGTGGTCGTCGACCAGTTTTTACGACACCACAGCATTACAGAAGACAGCCCCGGGAACTAAAATGAGAGATTTACCGATGTCTGTTCGTTTGTTAGGGGCAGATATGCTTCCTGCAAGGCTCTTCGGATACACGCGAAGATTGGCGGGTGAAGCGAACGCCCTCCGGTGCACGGACTTTCGCGTGTTCTGTCACTCGGTGAAAGTTGGGGCAGGAAAGCGAAGTGAATGGAAAGAGAGAGAGAGAGAGAGATAAGGAAAGATAAAAACTGACCTAAAAGTACAGTACTGAAGGCAGGGAACAGTTTGACGACGTTGTTCTTCTGAGTTGCGACGCCATGTTGACTCATAGGTAGATCCTGACCTTCTGGAAGGAACACGCCGTCTCCGTTTTCAGGGCCGAATGTGGAAGCAGTAATCTGCACATTATTAATCACAATGCTACCAACGTTTATACTAAACAGGTCCCTAGTTCACCACTGAATATAAACGAATGTTTCATTACATTAAGTGATCACTACCTAAATATTTATGTTTGTGAACTTTTGTCGAATTATCCTGCAGCAGACCAAATCTATTTCAACAAGGAAGATTAAAGAAACGATAAAAAATGGAACACCTGTTCTATCGTTTAATGAAAATTCTTCACTTCGCTTGTTATGGGTGACAGATTTACGCTGGCTAGAGATTGGCTGACGGAATGTGATGTACTTAAGTGTACGTTTTAGTCTGTTCGTAAGTATGTTAAAATAACTGGTTCTCAGGTTGTAATATGTGTGTGTGATGACTGGACGATACGGGTTGTGGAAATTGATGTTATTTCATAGTAGAAATTGTGCGCAGAAATGGTTGTAGGTCTGTTTAATTACTGCTCTTTGCATCTCATGGCCTCTGTTTACGTGTAAAAGGAAATTAGAAAGTAGTTTGTACTAATAATTCTCGGGATTCATCTCTCCTGTCTGTATTTATTGGCTGTACAGGTTTCGAATCCGTGTTTCATATTTCGCTTCAACTTCAGATTATTAATATGTTTCGACATGTTCAGGATGATGCATTTTGAAGGGGTATCTAATGACTTAAGTCGATTAAGACCTCGGTAAAACCATTTGCGCCGCCTTTCAATCTGCCTGCCTATTTGATAATGAAATTTTATGTTGCGAGATTGAGTCCATCGTGTGTCAGATTTTTACATTTTTAATGGCACACTTTATTTTATGATAAATTTAAAAAATGGAAACGTATACTCGTTTGAATCATGTTTAAAAGCATAACAATAAGAGTCAAAGTGACGTCTGTTTAAATGACAACACTGCACTAAGTTATCATTTCGAGATCAGAAATCATTATCCTGCCTGCTTTATGGAATAGTAAGAAATTCAAGGTAAATACCCACATATATATATATATATATATATATATTGTGTGTACACACACCAGTTATTTTCTTTATGGAAGAATTTTGTTGATAAAAGCACCGCCTGCATACTTTTGTTTAGACTGTACACTGTACAAGTGTGTCGGAGAAGTTGCCGATATAGCACGGCGAAATGTAAGAAATCTTTCGGCTTTACTAGCTTTTTCAAGACAAGTTTAAAGGGCCTTGTCCGATTTTAATTTTTTGGAAACCAGAATTAATAATTTAATCGTTTCCAAAAATAACTCCATGCTTTTAATTCTACTGTCATTGTTTTTAAGGCAGAAAGTAGGAGTATTTCCGAAAGTAATAGCATTTATGTGGCTGAAGGAAATCGTATCGAAATAAATTTCAGTAGAGACTTTTCACAATTACGTGCATAAAAATATGCAGTTGTCCGTTTTCTTTGACAAGCTACCTTTGTGGCCGCGCCGTTTTCTGGTCTAATTATTCTTAATGAGCAGGACTATAAAATAACAGATGTGGTACCGATAGCTCGCAGACGCTAATATTACCCTTGTAATTAAATCCAGATGAGACACTAGAAGAAAAAATTAATTAATTTATACCCGCTGGGAATATCTTTACGTAAATAACATTCCATTTTAATTTTGTAACTGCTGGACTGGTCCAGTATTATGTACATGCGATAAATGTTTTCAGTAGATGAGGTGTTTGCTCAGTACGGGGCAGCTTATACCGATGTTTATTTACTTGTGGTTTATTTAACGACGTCTGTAGTTCAGACTGTTTATACTATCCAAGGCTGATTAATATCAAAATGAGGAAGGTATGTAATGGAGCAGTCATGGCTTAATTTGCTTTCTTAACTTAAAAGTTCTTTCCTTAAGATACTTTCCCGACCTTTGCATTGACCTGTGAGGATAGACGTTGTCTTGGCTGAGATTTTAACCTGGAGTCTAATAATCCGATGAGACAAACGTTTATAAATCTGGTGCTGCTAGGTTCACTTTTCCTTTGAAACAGCGCCGTGTTCCCTGAGGACCGCGAGGTATGTGCCCCGGCTGTTCAGAAGGGCTGCTGCTTGCGTGGGATGGCGTGATGCTGACGCAAGCTCTCATTTGTTAGAGTGTAATCAGACGCGGCCGGTTTTATTGAAGCTAGAGCAGTCAGTGTAGATCTGAGATACAGCAGTGGGGAGTTTCACTGAAGACACGTGATATCAGATGTGTGTATACTCGGTATTAACTGTCACTGATATTACAGTAGAATGACGTGGTTTTGTGAGCATGGACATGCACCTTCCGGACGGTGTGCACGCAGTTTAATGATTATCGACTTTAAAGAAGACTGAACCGTGACACGCCATGTTGACAGGCCGATAGTCGCTCAGGTAGCCAGGAAATGCCCCGTCTATTAATTACTATTTGACTTGACCTCGTTCTGAGCCAGCTGTGCTCGCCTTACGACCTTATGCTCTTTTTAAAATTTGTTTTGGTTTTGTCCTTGGTCTGCCAAGTGGTTTCTTTTCTTTCAGATTCTTTAGATGAAATTTTTTTTTCTCGCATCATGCTCTGTGAGTTTTAGTCAGTTTGTCAGTTACCCAAGCATTCAGATAGTTTATAATTTAGCCACATTTGTTTTTTGGTCAATTCGTCAGGTCGTTTGGCCGTTAGTTTGACTGGCAGTCATTTGATTACTTAGTTTGTTATGATTCAGTGAGTTTAGCAGTAATTTTCTTTGTCATTAACGTATTATTGAAATGTACAGAAATTAATGTGAATTTAAATATTATTTTAAAAATTTTCCCGCAACAGCTTATATCTGATACAGTTTTTGCATGTAAAAGTTAAATGTTACGGTAGGGATGTGAAGTCAGCGTTATGTGTGACACTTTTAGTTAAAGCAGCAGACTAGTTACGATTTTTAAATCCTTCGGAGTATAGACAAGAAATCAGCAAATTAACAAATAATTTCTTTGGCCTCGTTACAGGTTGCCTAGGGTCGGATGTGACCCGTGGGCCGCGAGTTATCCACGCTGGTTTATAAATAAGCAATTGATAGTAGGAAATCAAAGTACAGAGCCGGAGTGATTTGCGGTTACGTGCATACAGAATTTCGTTCAATGCTGTTGGTCGTATACAAATTTATTGGAGAGGACAAACACGCTGATATGTTTGTCAATAAGTCTGTGTGTCTTTATAAATGAGAGGAGTGAGATAGAAATAAAGGAAGACTGTTATGATCTTGGATGTATGCCAGGACTATAAAAATCTCTTTCCTCTCGGCAAATAGTCTGGGGTATAATAAAACTGCTTGTCTATCGTCTCTTCAGATTTTTCCCTGGTCAGCGAACACCGAAGGCAAATTGACTATCGTGTGACCTGCATTTCCTCTCAAGAGACTTGCACCACATATCCTCTTATTCTTCTTCTTCTTCTTCTCGTTTTTTCTCACTTCTTGCTTTGAACTATCTTCTTCCTTTTGTACGAAACTGAACAGAATTACCACAAAATTACTTTATTCAATTCATCAGAGACTCTGTGCCGGCTTGCCTCCGTCATGACCACGTATTGAATGTGTTCGTAATAAGTCTTTATCAATATTACATTACGATGAACATTAAAGGAAGGTGCGATGAGATTTTAATTTGCCTGAGACTACGAGAGAAATCTCGCTTTCATGTAACAGATGTTTGTTGTAGAAAGGAAACGTGTTTGTAATATAGTTTTTTTAAAGTCCAGGGTCGGTCTCAGTGTACCGAGAAATTAAGTTGCCGCCCCGGGGCCGTACTTTTGCGAGATTCCATGCTGTCATCATGCGATGTGTAATTGAACTTGCTTGACTTTATGCAGTAGAGGGAATATGAAAAACATTTGACTGGCATAAAAAGTGATTATTTGAACTTACGTCTAAAAGTAATTTAACTTGGTCGTTTAACTCTGTACTCTATTTATAAGAGGAAATATAAGAATAAAACAAAACATTTATCTGACATAATATGTGGATTGACGTTTAAGAACAATGCGATTTCTTGAATTTAGATCCAAGAAATAATAGCAGGATGGATAAAATTGTGTAATTAATAGTTTCATGAATTTTAGTCGATTTTAAAGCGTTCTGACGATGGCGTATTTCGGTCTGTATCGATGAATTTTTGTTATTTCTTTATCGTCTGGTTTTTAAAATAAAACAGCATTTTTAAAACTGGTCTGTCTGATAACTGAGGTTAGCTCTTTCAAAAGGACAGAACAGAGTAGGGTTTTCGAAACGTTCTTATTTAGAATAGCAGTTCAAAAACTGAGCAATAAGGGGTGAATTTTAGTGTTCGCCAAATTCCAATGACGTGAGCGGGATATGACAGATGAGAAATGCGAATGACATCGCAGTCTGAACAGCCTGAAGTGAAGAGGCAGCTTGGGAGACAGGCGTAGATTGGAGGATAATATTAAAATGGCTGTTAAACAGATGGGATATTATGGAGTGAACTGGATTTATCTGATTAAGGATGAGAGACAGTGTGGGATTATTGCGAACACGGTAAAGAACTTTGGGATTCCATAAAAATTGCTGATTTCTTAACCAGCTGTCAGTTTCTCAGTGATTCTTAACCACGCAATTCCGTTTTGTGTGTACTCTGCTTGATTTGTCCTGTGTTGCGTATCGATAGAATTACTGAATCATAATTGATGTTTAAAATTTGAAAATGTGGTTAGAATGGACCGCAGTTTGTGCACGTTGTAATTAATTACCCTTTGCGAAAGCACAGAAACCGGTAAATGATTGTAAATTGTTATTACAGCGAGCTGTGATTAGGTTAGGTTAGGTTAGGTTAGGTTTGGTTTGGTTTACAGAATGAAGCCTGAAATCGCGGGCGTTAGAGACCGCGTAGGGGGGGAGGGTTCAAAAAATAAATAGATGTGGGGTTGTTTTCAGTCCCATCTGATTTCTCTCTGCAGAAATTCACACAACACCATTGAAGTTGCTACGTAACCGACTACTGATTTATAAAACACACGAACACATAATTCGCAAAGATCAAAATATTTGTTTACTTACACATCGCAAAATACTTGTTTCGAATTGGAAGGCGGTTAAATTATTTTCGACGTATTTCAAAGTGTTAAAGTGTATGAACCGACAGGTTGTATTTTCAGCACGTAAATTAATATTTAATAAAATGCACGCGTAAAATTGTGTCAATCATTCAAGTCAATGTAATTTAATATAAATTATTTTCACTTGCAGAATAGAATTTCATTATAGATTCTTCTGAATGTGAAGATAGAATAGTGAGTTTTTCAGTTGTTTTCAAGTTGGTAATAACTTCCTTGTTTTCTGTGTAGAATTTGATGTTCCGGGAATTTCGCCCTTTTCAACATAAATACATTACAGAGTTTTCGTAAAACAATGTATTAATTTTAAATATACGATTTTTTTAAAAAAAATTCAATAAGATAGAACAATAACGCAGACCGTGACATAGAAATGATAATTCGCTTTTTTATTTTGGGCGTGTTATTTTGTTATGAGCTCAGTTTGTAGGTTGGCTTATGTGCAACCTCCATTCATGTGTACGCCTGTGTCAAAATGGAGGAACAACAGAACAACATGACTGCGATGATGAGTATTTCAGCAAAGTCCACATGTTTCGTACGAATATCAGAGACATTTTCCTAAGTATGAATTTCTCTCGAATGCATAGAACATAAAATATTTATTTGTGGTTTGACATTAAAAAGCCCGTATCAAATAGACATTCACGAGTGGGCGAATTGTGGACGGCTTTGAAACATTAAGCAGATCAAACGTAACATTGTATTTATTATTTCGTAAAACAACAGCAACATACAATTTTATCGGCGTCTGGTGTAATCAGTGAAATTGGTAAATGTGGAATATTGATTTATACAGTAAGGTCAAGGTTCATGGTGCACTCTAGAGCCGGAGTGTTTTAGTCGTCACTAGATAGCTTGCTTAAAGGCCACGGAAGGACACCATTTCCTTTGCTGTGCCCTAAGCAGCCCTACGTCAACAATACAGCGATGCTGACTGCTCCGGTGCGAGTTTTGAGTTGTCTTCACTCGCCTGGATTCTGCTGTTTGTGTTGCAACATTGTTCGATTTTTATGTGACCTTGAAACATACAATTTGGTGCCTGCTACTATAGTGGGAGTTGCTTGGTTAGTTATTTGTTTAGTGATTTATTTATCTAAATCCGTGGATTTAAAACCCAGTGGGGAACCTTTTTTTTACGATTCGCTTAAACAATCGGTAGTTTTGTATCTTGTATTTATAGATATTTTATGATTATCGTTGTGTACTACGATTATCTCCTTAAGCGGCATTAACTAGTTGATCTTTGAAACGGTGAAGATGTGTGTTGTCTTGGCGATACGGACTGAATTCTTTAAAAAAAAATTTAGACGAGTTTCGGCTTCAAATTTTTATAGAGTCGTGGCAAAAGACATTTCCAGCGAGCGTTCTAAGACAGTGACGTCACTTGCAATACTGCCTAAGTCGTGGCAAGGAGGCAAAAGTGACGATTGGTAAGCGGGTGGTATCGGGCCCAGTGATCTCCAAGGGTGTCCGACACCATTCGTGCCCGTGGATTTAGAGCAACATTATTCCCCATGAAGGAAACGCTCGTTGGTCGTAAACATGAACCATCCGTATTTTATACTGATACGTGGCTTCGTTGTATCACCGGCCAGGCGAGAGTCCAAGAGCGTTATTTATGAGGAACGTGTACAAATTGTTTCTTCTCTACTTACTTTGCCTCAGCTGACCTTTGGCAAACGACGATTCGGTGTCATCGCATTCGATTTTGGTCAGAAGTGGGGAGGAGGCGCTGGGAAAATCAGTAACTTTGGTATTTGCGACAATTTCCGAATGTTCTTTCGTCATTGATAGCAATAAGATGGTCACTTGCCGAGCTTAAGAATGATCATCTTTGTACTCTACGCTCTCATGACGTCATGCTTTATGATCTCTGACTTCTGGAGAACGTGAGGTCGCATCTCGTTGCATAAACCGACGAAATCAGTCCGTGTATCTTATTTATAGTCGAATGATAGGATGAATAATGAATTGTAAAGGATGTGGAAGAAAGCGGCCGTGGGCTAGGTTAAGGTACTATCCCAACATTTGTTATTTTTTATTATTAGTGTTCTGTCTGACGACAGGTCCATATGGACAGGATCCTTCCATCCTTTTCTCGGACTGGGACCTGTTCATATACGTTCTTGGCAGATGATCCAGAAGTGGTTTGCCGTTGCCTTCTTCTGTGTGTGAATGGAGTAATTGTTGGGATGCCACGGAGGAAAACTCCGTGTTGCCTAGACCACGGCCTTGCCCAACAAAAGTTATAAATTCGGGCACCGCCGGGAATCGAACCCGAGACCCCCACGATTACAAGGCCAGCGTTCTAACCGCTAGACCACCGTGGCAACATCTGTACCTGAAGATTAAATCGATTTCTATCTCCGAAACATCGGTAACCACTTATAAACACTGCGTCACAATCTACGAGAGTTATTTTAGTCTCTATAGGCGGTGTCTGGGTGTAATTTAGAACGAATCCTTGGGTCTACGTTCTTACGATTTGCGTCGTTTTACATAGTCTGAAGTTTTCGGACGAGGCTTCTTGCAGTGGACACGCATTTAGAGATCCTTGGTGCTCCGAACTGTATGAACTGTATCCTGTTTTGAACTTTACGCCTGTAGCAAGAACGTATTTCCTGTGCGTAGTGACGCTATGGCGATTCTGTCAGCTCGGCCTGAGTATTCATATTAATTATTCTGGGCTGTACATCCATTACCATAATGTCTGGTTAAGCTTTGAGTAGTGTAACATTTAGTAGGGGTTATTTATACGCGCTCATGAATATTTTATACTGGAAGTGGTATTTGAAATATTTTAAATCAGAAAAATAGATCTGTGTGTGTGACATCTACACGGTGTTCATTATGTCTTGGGTTTTTTTTAAAAAAAATGTTTTATACAAAGTAAAACTTCAATTAGCCTTTTAAATCACAAACGCTTTCAGTTTACATTTCAAGGAGAATAATTACAAACGCTGATTATGACCAATGTTAACATATGTTTGTATAACGGAAATTGAATGTAATAACGTCATTGAATCTGTTAAAACTCTTGGCACCTTTTCTGTAAGCCTGGGTCAATGTGGGTGGGAAGATGGCGGATGTTTCTGAAGAACGTACTGAATACAGTGCGGTAGAAAGCCGATTATCCGCGGTAATTGGGAGAAGCAGGCTCCCGGGTAATTAAAAGACACGGTTGGATTTTTTTAAAAAAAGATTAAAAAAAGGAGATGGAATCATGCCTAAACAAAGGAAGAAATTAAAAAATAGAAAACGAGTAAGGACATGACGTGGAGGGATGAATGCGAATATCACTCTCAGGGTACACTTCCGTTTCTGTAATGTAGATCCGCGGGCAGTTGCGGTATTGGTTCATTGACATGCGCAGTGGTCTCCTTTTAACCGTTTTCTACTATACTCTGCCTCATCATTGACATCTGAAGGCTATTTTTACGGCCAATTAGAGTAAAAAGCTTCCGGTCACTGAACTTAAAAGAAACTGGAACGATGCGACGACAGTTTGAAGTTACTTCCTTTTAGGAACAATCAAAGGGAAATTATCCACTCGCAAATTACATTAAAACTAATTACAGCTGAATCCCACTGGGTTTGAACACTTTAACGTTAAAGACGGCTTTCCGTTCAATTTCTGTTCTTAGAAGTCTGTGTATCGCACGGCAAATATCCTGAGGATTTATGATCTAGATCAGTGGTGTTCAACCCTTTTTTTGTTCGCGTACCCCCAGATATAATTTCTCTTCAACTCTGTGCCCCCAAAGTTGTTGGCGTATAATTCAAGTTATACGTAGTATATAATCTACATCTAAAATAAATTAAATAAATTACATTACTGATTATTCAGTGTTTATCGTAAAATAATAGGGTAAGGTTGCTCAAGTCGTACCAGTGCTTAAGTCGTACCACTTGAATTTTGAACGAACTACGACGACGACAGCACATACAACGGCAACCAAATATACATCTGAGTCAACCCAGTTGCTTTACGTATTATTGTCTGCCATAAACCAGCCTCGTTATAAATCCTGTCATCAAGTAAGTTTATTTCAATTTTCTTATAATTTTCTGCATATGTTTGGTAGTTAATCTTGCAAGTAAATTATTGATAAAATTATATTCCTTATTAAATATAAATTCAGTAGAATTTACATAATCGTTTGGTCGAAACGAAATCTTATTAATTTTATTCAATGTTAGGTTATGTTTACTGTTAAATTTAACTTGTGCCGTGTCTTAAGTCGTACCCATATGAGATTCCTAAGTCGTACTGGTA
>NW_019059645.1:289541-302611 GCF_000696155.1 Zootermopsis nevadensis | reverse complement strand
GTATGACCTCTGAAACGTTGGTAAACATCGACCAGACTACACAGCGCAACAACCCAGAAGACAGAAATCTTCATACTAAGAATCGTCCTGATGACGGAGGCAGTATGACCTCTGAAACGTTGGTTGACATCGACCAGACTACACAGCGCAACAACCCAGAAGACGGAAATCTTCGCCTTATTACTCCTTTTTACGGCAGATTTACTTCTGAGCAGGTTTACTCCTCGAGCGCGCCTGTCAGGTCATCGGAGTCAGATGCTCTGCCTACGGCCAGTGCGGCTCCTGTGCCTGGAGGCGGCTCGGATTCCCACTGAGTATGGTTCTTGACAACTGTGATTTTGATATATTTTATCAAAATGTCAGGGGTCTAAGAACCAAATGCAGTAAATTCATTGACAATGTTTTCGCTGGCACGTCCGGAATTTACTGTATTACGGAAACCTGGCTTAATGACTCTATATTAAGTTATAATATTTTTCCTGAATCCTATTACGTGTTTCGTGCCGATAGGGATTACGTAAGCTCCAATAAAAAACGGGGAGGCGGAGTGCTGACTGCAGTTTCAAAGTCTTTCCGTGGCGTTAAACGAAGGTATGATCTGGAAACGATTGAAGAGTGTGTGTGGATTGAAATTCCTGTTAGAGACAACCACAGTCTACTTATAGGGAATCATTACTTTGCGCCGGATTGTGATATAAAAGCAATTAAAAATTATCTAAACACTTTAGAAGTAAACCTAAACTCGCATCTCTATCGGGTGGTCATGTTAGGAGATTTTAATGTCCCCAATTTTGACTGGCTAAACGGCACCCCTTCCTCTAATTGTTATTACTATAGCAAAATTAAAGGAAATTCTCTTTACGCCACCTCCTGCTTTCTTGGTCTAAATCAGCGCAACGACTGCGTTCCTAACAATGCCCTGCTCGACCTTGTCTTTACAAACTTCAGCGATCTCAGCATTTCCCTTTCTCCTCACTCGCTGGTCCCTTAAGGGCAAAATAAATTGCCATTCCATTATGGACGCTGTTGGTTCACGTGTGCCGGCGAGGCAAATACGAGAATTTTCTACTTTTAGTGTGAGCAGTGCGCTAAGATATAGTCCTTCAGCGAGGTGCGTCATCGCTGCAAATGACGTATGTAAATCTTTGGACGTATTTAGCACAAACATTGTCTCCCTTGAGCGAACGTTCTCAACAAGGGAAATGATCTAGATAGGTTTGTCTTGTAGATGAACTAGCTTCGTTATCTGTTTTTTTATATTCTTTAAAGTTTTACAATTATATTAGTGTTCCCTAGGTGGATTATTTGTTTTTATTTATATTTCTTCAATTTTGCTCTGTGTTAATATTGTTTCTATTTTGGGTTTGTCTGTACTTGGCAGTTACATTTAATACTGTACATGTATAACTTTAAGTAATCTCTTTATGTAGTATTTTTCTTTATTATTTCACTATTATTATATTTATTATCAGTGTTTGCCTGTTATTGGCTTCTTGCTGTTGGCAAACACTTAAATTAATTAATTGAATTGAATTGAATTGAATTATAGTTTATACTTCACATCTGATAACACTTCTTTTAGCTTTATCTATATATATATATATATATAAATCATTTTTAGAAGTTATTAAGATTAATGATTGGCTGACTGATTAATAAATAATAAATTATAAATTCTATGCAGTTTTGTTGTTGTTGTAGCTTAATTTCAGATATTTTAAAATATTACCACATTCCCCTGAGCGATAATTTTAAAGCGCTTATTGGGATTATTGATTTCGGCTTTGATGTTTTGCCGCTGCACCCGTGGGCTGAAATTTCATTGTTCCTCTAAACCTCTGATATTGATTGACGTTTATTATTTGTAACTGCGTGTAATTTACCCATGTGCGTGTCTGTCTGCCTGTAGTCCTGTCTTGTCTGTCTGTGCATTACGACAGCAAGAATTCATAATCATGAGGTTCTATTGGTGGTGACGTTTCTGGGTTTTTCGGACGTGATAACCTTCGTATGAATATCAGAAGTGGTCAGTTTCCTGCGTTGAGACTTCTCTGAAGTAATTTGTTAACTGGGGTATGAGGACTAGTTTAATGAACGTCACTGAGACATTTTGTCTGTATCTGCTGTAGTTGGGGCGAATCTGTGCGTTCCACGTCTTAAGGAAATCAGAGGGGTGGGATAGGTAATATAAAGAATGTACTATCCATACTGAAAACATTGTTTTCCAGCGGCATTAATTTGCAGTTTTCTGTGTCATTTCCTAAGTCGGTAATGTTTTTTGTTTGCGTAGTACATGCGTTCTTATTCCACCCGCAAGCTAGTGACGTGGGGGAAACGCACAGATTGCCCCCGGCGACTGCAATACCATGAGGCCCGTTCGGTATACAAATATTTCAGAATCGAATAATCAAGTAACGAATATTATAAAGTGGACATTAATGTCGACTGGGTTACAGTGGATAGATAATTGGTCGTGTTTTCCATGGGTGTTACCAACCCCAGCACATGTCAACATAGCGGGTAATTCTAAGGGACGAGGGTGAAAGTGCGTCGGAAGTGAAGCTAATAATCTGATTTCAATCTGCATGTCATTTCACTGTCAATTTGCTTCGGTGACGGCTAAAACTGATTGGCTCAGTTGGCGAGCTGTAGCGTCCCGGCCAGTCTGGCGCCGGACGCGAGTGTTTCAATAACAGATTTGATTTTCAATTGAAAGCCGTCGAATGCTCGCGACTGTACCAATTCGTCCACTTAAGAATTATCTCTGCTCTTCTAAAACAATTTTTTTTGTTCGTACCCTGAGCGATGGTTGCAGGTGAATTAAGAATAATCCTGGAAATCGAAGGATGGCCGGTCTGTGAAGCGAGATCCCACCGGATGACCTCCGAAATTCGAAGCAGGTGTCCTAACTATTCTCATAATTCGTCTCGTATTTAGGCGGTTCTGTAAAATTTGTCATGGAATACGTTCTGTTCTTATCTTTGTCTGTTTCAATGACCCGTAAAATCCAGGGAACGGGAATCGATAAAAATAAAACCCCTTTCCCCTCTATTACAAGCCTGAGGGAAATGAAGCTGTTTCGCGGAGTAAACACTTGTTTGCAGAAGTAATTAGTAGGTCTTGGTGCATATTTTTAATTTCGGCGATAATTTTCGAAGAAGTAAACTATAATAGGAATTGAGGTTTTACGACGGTGAGTCCGATGATGGCAGTCTTCTGGGTTGTAGCGCCGTGTAGTGTGGTAGACGTTTACCGACGTTTCAGAGGTCCTTGCTGCCACCATCATCAGGGATATGATTGCTTTGATGATGGAGGCAGCAACTTCTTCTAGACCACACGCTGCTGCAACCCGGAAGACAGCCCGTCATCTGAGTAAATTACGGGCATCAAACCCGTGCAAATCTCAGGGTCATGGAATATCGTTTGAAATGGCGTTTGAAAACTTTTTGTAAGAATGACTTCACATTCTGTACGCTTTACCTGTTATTTTTATTAGGGGGATTGGTGGAACAGGGAAATGAGAAATACAAATTGTAATAAAAGAACTTGAAGGGAACTTACCCTTGGGGTAACTGAGCTTAAATGTAAGTGCGATAAGAACAGTAATATTAAAGGATCAAGGTGAGGGGATCGACGAACAACATACCAAGAATACACACATTGAAAACAAAAGACAGGCGCCACCCGATCAAATGACATTTTATCAAGTATTTAACATTGTGTTACTTACCCGTACGTAACACGTACAACAAGAAGGTGGACAGGACAGTATTAAATGAACCTGAAGATGACCAAGTAACGGACGAAACGTGTTCGACTGTGGCTGTAATAAGCAGTGATAACAGACGCTGTGTGAAAGCAGGGTCGGAATGCCCCTGGGTGGACATCGTGCACGCGGGTGTGATAAGCACAATGGATTGCTTTGACTAGTTTAATTCCCATTGCTGAGGCAAAGTGAAAATCCGTCAGCTGCAGATAATAGGATGTTAATTAATTGTTATAATATGTTACAGCGACTAGTTTTGAAGCTGAGTCCTCTTAGTGCAACGCGGCCTGATACTATCTGCCCATCCCATGTCATTCAGTCTCCGGGCTGTCTTTGGCGGAAGGTTTGATGATTGTGGTGTTTGTCGGCCGGGGTTTCACGGACCCCTGGCTGCCCGCGAGTTGCTTCTACTCATATATTTTTTGTGTTGCTGTTTTACTGTACGTTTTAAGTTCTTTCAGTCATATTTTTAATTTGCTCTTGGCTTATTTAGTTGTTCAGTTTAAAGTAGATTGAACTGTAAATAAGTTCCACTTATAAGACACGCTAAAGAGGACGTTCATTAAGTCCATGGTTGTTTAGGTCTTTTTAAAACGTGTTTCTAATATTGGCTTTTGTTTTGAAGATGAATACGGCTGAGTTGTCTGTGACGCCGCGTTGCTAGACCAGCCCAAATACCATAGTGACATGAACTCAGATTGAAGGCATTAGCTGCAAATCTCCCGCCCGCTCCCGAATAGACCCGACCTTCGAATATTGTCATCTGACCTACTGTAGCTTTCCCCCTGTGTCCTGTTCGTTTCTCGGGACGCCACCATAGACAAAAATATGGCGATATGGTATCTGCTCTGTTTGGCGGGAAGAGGCTTTTCGTTCTCAAGAGTTGGGATGGTTGCAAGCTTTTTACGTGCGAACGGGAACCGAGTCATGTTATAAAATTTATGGACGTGTTGTTTTATGTAATGTACTAGTAAATAAGCTCTTTTCTTGACAGTGACGACGCGACAGGGTCATCTGTTATTGTTTGGCCAGTATCGCCTAATGAGGGCACTACATTATGAAAATCGGTTGAATCTGACCTAGTTGTGTCATTATAAACTTTTTCGGTGCTTCTGTCATGGCCTGTAACGCTGTAAAAGTATTAACATTTCAGATTCATCGTACTGAAAACAAATGTCAGTTTGTGTAGCTGATGTAGACGATTTAACGTCAGAATATTGTCGTAGTTTACAAACGTGTATCCTCATTAAATGTGCGCATAAAAGTATGTATCGGTTTGTATTTTATAGTCTGCGAATCTGAAGACACTTTATTGTACACGTAATATAATTAAAAATAAATGTAATTGTGAAGTGTTGTGTTTTCTTTGCGGTGCGGACTGAATTCTTAAATTTTATTTAGAGCAACATCGTCTTGAGAATGTTACTTAGGTCTTAAATTGATTTTTCGTGTTCTCGCTAGTTCGTGTACGTTCATTTGGATTGGACATTTATCACGAATTCACTACATGAAATGTAATTAAATTCCTCGCAGTAAATCGAAGATGGGCACTTGTCTGAAACGGACTAAGCGACACGTACAAAAGTTCCGCAGAATTTATATGAACTCTTTCTTAGCTAATGATTGTTATTGATATAATCATCAGGTCTAATTTTTCAGTTGTAATTAATGAAATTCCAGTAATTTCCATCATGCTTATCTAATTAAAGCTCTAAAGACTTTAAGTAGTTTCTGACATTTCTGAAACTGGCGTTTGTGTGGCTTATAGGCGAGGCGTATCTCAGCTGTCAAACAAATTAAAGCCACGCTTTAATTTACGTTGACTTCAACTGTGTGGGAAGTAGAATTGACAGACTGAAGTGTTTTAAACTACACACTCGTATGTTTCTGAGCGTTTGAGCTTTACTGATACTAAACGTCGGTTTCATTTTGATCCTGTATGATGTGGGTATTTTTATAATGTCCGCACAATTTGCGTCTGACACAGTATGTAAGCCTGCTTGTTCATCTCCACTTAGTTGCAGATAAATTTAATTATAGATTAGAGCTTCGTTCTATTCAAAAGAAATTCACACTAAAGTGAATAAACATGATGACTTAAAGACGGAAGTAACTTATGACGTTTGGAATACATTGTATTTGTTAGCTGATTTCTAAAATTCGAAATATTAAATTTCAGATGAACATCTGTCGCGTCATTTTAAAATACGTGTGTATAATTCTTTTCAAAGTGGTTATGTTTCGTGGGAACCGAAAAGGGCCACTTTAAATTATCGATACTCGGAGGGCCTCTCGAGATAACTTCTGTAGTTATGAGCTTGTTAAATAGCAGTTAGTTATTCGCTCTGGCCAAACGTACATCTCAGGAGTGGAGCGTTTGTGTTAACCATTATAGCCTTGCTAACACTTTGAAAAAACGGCAAATAAGAAGTCTTCTGCCCTATTTTTCTGGTTCTGCTTCGTTCCAGTGTATGAACATTTGGACCAAATACCTTGAGACGCAGGGCGATTAACATTTAAGTATTTTATATATCTAAGTGCTGTCTCATTAATGTTAAACCATATAATATTATGTTGGGGATATATAATTTTATATGTGGCCCGCGGAGTTATGATGAATTTCCAAAGTGGCCCGAAAGATCATTTGGGTTGGCCACCCCTGATCTAGTGTGTTATTAAAAATGGAATAAAAATCTGGAAAAGAACATCGTTTGATATCTGGTAAAAATCTGATAAAAATGTACGCTAGCATAATGTATGAAAATTGTATTTGAATTATTTATCGTTTTGAAGCTTTATATAATTATATACACCTGAGGATGGTTCTTTTAGTAACTGAAACATGTCGTGAAACATGAAAAATGATGGTCTAATGTAAATCGAATATTTCGATATAGAACATCATTTAATATTTTAAATATTTTAAAATGTTAATTATTGTAATATTTTAATATTTAATAAGAATTATTGTGATTAGACGGACAAAATTTAATATATACTTATTATATCATAATATGACGCAACTTTACCATCTTATATAATATTATGTTTAGTTTGAATTTTGAAGAAGACGATAGTCAGAGATAGTGACAAAGAATGAGTTTAATATTTGTAGTGCTCGAATGAAAGAATGAATTATGAAGTTGGCGAGTGGATTTTGTTAAACTTGTAGTGCCTAAATCTAGTTCGCAAGGCTGCTGCAGGCAATGACGTATTTGCCTGTGTCGTTTTGTGGAAGGACTCGAGATGTGTAATGTAGTCACTCTGGCACTGAAATCCCTTTGAGTGAAGCTTCAGACTTCGTTGGGGGATAAAAGCGAACCCTGCTTTAGGATCCCGAACTTAATTTAGTGTGTGGATGGTTGCGAAGTAATGCGGGAAGTCGGCGCTCTGATGCTTTACTAAACTCAGCAGCTGAAAACACAACTTCAGGTTCCCAACATAGTGCTGTTTACCGCGTGGTCAGTATCGAAAGAACTCTCTCTCCTTAACACTTTCCATGCTACGCACCAGATATCTCGGCGAGAAACAGTGGCCAATGTTGTTTCTTCTGTTATTTTGGTATTTGTTACTGAATGAAACATGTCTCGCCATCTGTAAACTTCTAAAGCTCTCTGTTCCTTATATTTAATCGATATGAATCGATACTTTGTCCTCGAAAATATACTGAGGAAGACGGTTTGGTATGCAAAATCAGCTTGGAATGCGTCAACATTGTGTTACTAATATTGGCTCTGAACTGTGGCATGGCGGAAACAGCCACGCCAATGTAACAGGAGTGCAAGTGTGTGTTTTAATTTGAATCCACGTGTTTTCCGAATACAGTCCGCGCTTTGTTAAATCCTATGCCTCGGTATTGGAATTACTGTTCGTGTATGTAGATACAAATTACGTTTGTGCAGATTTTTTCCACTGCGTCACGGAGCAGACATGAATAAATGTCCTTTGTGTCTTTGTTAAATTCCAGAATGCAGCAAAGCAAGGAAAATTAACGATGGAGAAAATGGTACAATGTGGAAGTATATCATTTGTAATCACTGTCTAAATGCCATTAGAGTGTTTAAAATCCAGGTGAATGGGGGTTAGAGGGACACATGCCACGTGTCTGGGAGACGAGGGAGAAGAAAATGGAAGGAAATTTTAGTGCGGGAACCTAAAGTTTAAAGACCACTTTGGAACAGAAGGCTTTCGTGTCTCTGTTTGCCGTTCACATTCTCCACACACATGTAATCTTCCATTCTTCATATGCACTCAACCCTGCGGTTTCTTATGCCTCTCATTCTTATTCAGTTTCGAAAATGTTTAATATTTTCCTCGTTTCTCTGGTTCCCTGTTTGTGTAATAACCTTACCCCATCGAAATGTCTCAGAAAAGTCATTTCAGAAAATAAAACATCTATAGAAACCAACAGAAACAGCCATTGTTTTATAAAATATCTCGTCTGTATCTTTTTAGAGATTTATTCCTTAGTTCCACGTTGTCATACATCGAGTTTAATCTCTTATATTTTATTGTGGTATTTATTTGAATTGCGTAATCGTATTACATTTGTGCAGCCTAAGTAAGTTAATCAATTCACCAGTGTTATCAACTGCTGCACAGAAATATCAATCATTACTGTCAAGTCTTAAATCCTGTGTCTTCTGTAAATTTGCGGATTACGGGATATTTTCAGTATCTCGTCCGTCCTTTCAGTATCTGACTGCGAGGAGTAGATCCGCCAAGTCTAGCATGTCTTGGCAGTACACAATTTTTTTAGACTCTCTGACAGACGCCTGTCGCTAGCAACGTGATAAATAGGTAAATGTCACGATGAATTGTACGGTATTACGTACATGTAGGTCATATGTGGGATGCAGACCCCGTATGAATTCTAACCTTGCGAGATTTTCAGTTCTCGAGGGTGGAGGGTGATCTTTAAGGTTTTGACGTCGCGTGGACTTTTGAAGCCTTGGCCTTCAACGTGGAATATTTTCGTTCGTACGTAAATCATGACGATTTTCAGCTTCATGGGCGTCAGTCAATCCCACGCAAATGTGCGAGCATCAGTGACACTTGAGCGGTTTCACGTAAGAGCACGCACTCAGTTGCCTAGGAACAATCAGTGATGACGTAGTTGAATAACTAGAAGAGTTCGTTCGCTGTCATGTTGGTCACAGAGCTGATTCATAAGTACTTGCTATTCAAACATCGCGACCCCCCAGCCCTCAGGTAGGTGTTCTTAAAATTCTTTCAATGTCTGCAACTACTCTTTAAAACCCAATGGTAACTATTTATACCACCTACTTCAACAATAAGCAACTCTTCATTTTATATTTATGCGCCTTGTATGATTCTTATTGCAAACAGCGATTATTTTCTTTGACAGCGTTAATCAATTGATCTTAGTAATGGTGAAGTGTATTGTCAGGGTGATTAAGTCGAGAAGAATGAGATGGGCTGGGCATGTAGCGCGCATGGATGGGACAAGAGGTGTGCACCGGGTATTGGTTGGGAAGCCTGAGGGGAAGAGACCGCTGGGGAGACCTAGACGTAGATGGGAGGATAATCTCAGGCGGGATCTATGGGAGATAGGAGTTGAAGGAGACTGGATTTTGTTGGCCCAGGGCAGGGTCCGGTGGAGGGCTTTGGTTAATTCGGTGATGAACCTTCGGGTTCGGTAAGCCATCTAGTTAGTTAGTTAGTTAGTTAATGGTGAAGTATTCTGTTTTCTTTGCGGTACGGGCTGAATTATTGAATATTTAGACGAGCTTCGGCTTCAAATGGTTAAAAAGCTGCCTCCATCATCAGGATCGCCCTGATGATGGAGGCAGCAAGGAACTCAGAAACGTCGGTAAACTTGTACCAGACTACACGGCGCAAAAACCCAGAAGACAGCCATCTTCGTCCTCTCCGCCTTGAAAACCAGGACTTTCAGACCTAAATGACGAATCAGTGTGCTTTGGTGACGCGGGGTTGAAACTTAGAACTGTACAATCTTCTGATCCGTGAACTGAAATGCACTAGTCATGATTCCTAAATTCGATATTCCTTCAATTTTTTTTCTTGTGTCATAAGCACGAAGGTCCCCCCTTCAACTACCGCATGCGAAACATAAAAGTCTTCTTTCAAACATCGCCCGACATTTCCCAAGTGTCGAGTCTACTGTTGTGGTTGTAAACGAGACTTTTCCTTTGTTTTTGTCAATTCCAATCAAGTTTTTCTCCTCCTATCGCGACAGTTTAACGTTTGTTTCAGTTGCGTGCAAAGTTACTGCCCTTTCAAGCACGAAACAACGTAAGAAGAAATCGTTTTTGTTAACTGTCTCCAGCTTCAAAAGAGAAGTTCGCGGCAGACGAAAGTTTTTGACTGGTATTGTTTCTCAGTCCTGCAACGCGATCCTGAGTTGTTAACGGGGACAACGTCTTGTAAGATTCTTAGGTTCTGACGGCGGCGATTATAAACATGGGTGTCTGCTGGATTGTAAGTCTACACGGTGCTACGTACAATCCATCTTTAAATCTCATACTAGTCCTTGTTTTCCTTCCCTCTTTTCATTCCGCGTTCATTCCTTTATCTGTCTATGTAGGATTTGACGTTTTCACGGCGGTGAGTCTGAAGTTGGCTGTCTTCTGGGTTGTTACGCTGTGTAGTCTAGTAGATGTTTACCGACGTATCAGAGGTACTAATTTCGCCCTGATGATGGAAGCAGCAAAGATTACGCGGCGCTACAACCCAGAAGAAAGTCATCTTTTGTCTGATCTTAATACGTCATATTGCTGAATCACCTTTGCCCTGCTCTGATACACATCGTTAGAGTTGCTTAATGACGTGGGAAAGGAAGTTTGAAGTCGTCTGTCGTAATTACAGTTGGAACAATTTATTGAATTTCGTGTCTCACATTAATATTAGAATTTAATACTGATTACTTCGTTGTTCACCAACTGCTCTTACAAATTTCTGCATGACGACAGAAGTGTTTCAGTTTATGCATGTAACTTCATTACCGTGGTTTAAAGAAAGTGAAGAGCTCATTCCGTGCCTACAAATACGTCATTAATCGAGATTTTCGAAAGTCAATTCTACATGCTTACACTCTCTCAAGTGTATTTTATTTTATTAAATTATATAATGTTAGTTTTCTGTCGTCTGTGTTCATAAGAGGACATAAACTGTTTTCTTTGTCGGAAAGCATTAATAAAATACAAATTAATTCAGAATCGAGACCGAGCGGAGATCTGGTTATTGTAGCGGTAACGTTTGGACTTGTATTATTGAGGGTCGTGGTTCGAATCCTGACTGAAGTTGTTCATGGTTTTCCTCTGTTTCTGCAATGATCCTGCCTTGAAATGAGTTCGTGAGTCATGTTTGCAAATTATTACGTACTCACCATTCATCTTCCGAACGTATTCGACGTTATGAGTCGCGCAGATGATTTAGCGTCGTTTAACGATCTAAAACTGAATCGGTTGTTCTTTGATACATTATTTTAAAATTATTGGAAAATGCGATGAGTAATTGTTATATAAATAAAAGTTTAGAATGATTATTTTATGAAGTTGCGTTGTTTTCAGAACGTTAAAATGGTCATTATCAGCCCTTTGCTTGTTACGAACGAGATATCTTGCCGTAGAAGCGTCTTTTAAGTCATGGAAATTGTACGTTATCTTAGGTGTCTTTAAAAGGAGAAACGGAAACTGTTGGTTTCTTGCGGTTGGAAATATTGGCAAGTCTGAAAGGAATGAAATATGGAGTAGTTCTGAAACCTTCGACCGCGCAGTGTTAAAGCCATCGAATGATCCGGTTCAGTCGAACCTTCTTTACAGGAAGCCCGTTATGTCGGTCGTATTTTTAGTCCAGATCTTGCCTTGTCGGCCATCGTCGTGGGAGAGCGCTCTGTATTGTGTGAAGGGAATTCTGGCATTGGAAGAAGTCAGTTCCTTTGCTGAATGAAATGTTTCATTATATATCTCTTCTTTGAGAGAATCGTATTTTTTTTTGTCGGGTTGAAGATGTTATATGAGGAATCGACTTGAATTTTCATTCTAATACGTGGTATTTGTTGAGGTCTTTGCCCACGTTATGAAATTTCATGTTCTTTGATTCTCTGGTTAATTGTCGTGATAACACAATCTGACTGATTACTTTTCTTAACCGAAACTCTGTACGTATTTATTGTGTCTATTCTAACCACGTGCTTATCTCTGATATTCATCCGGGTTTTTACTGTCCTCAAAATACGAAGTGACCCGTATAAAAGAAAGTACCAGAAGGGCATGACGCTGATGCTGCCCCCTACACAGATGCAGACGGTTACATCAGGGCGTATGAACACTAATAAAACACATTCACCAAACCAAGGGAGCGTAAGGGTTTAATCTCCTGTAAATGAGACGTTTTGTTCGTGTACTCTTCTGGCATGTGCCCCGAAATACTTTGGTTTAAAGGCACACAATTTAGTCTTCTACTTTAGGCAGTCGCTTTTGATCGGCTGCAGCTGGCTGACGAATCATTTTATCGAATCGATTTTGGTGTGTTTCAGTGTATGGCGTACCGTCGAACTATGAAAGTAAGGCAGGTGTTAGCCAGGCTAGCACGGTTAACACGAGCTCTTGGCTTCTGTCACGCGTGATGTGTGTGTTCAGTCGTCAGTTGTTATTTGCGATGAGGCACACGTGGCTTCAGGAAAACGTTCTCTTCTGTTTTACGCACGTATTTCTCGCCGTGACGTATAGAAGAATGTATTCGGTGGTCGATGAGCGGTGAATCACCTGACTGTGCCATCCCTTCATCTTCTCCTGTAGCTCTAGCATATCTGTTGCCTTCCTAACTACGCGTGACGGACATCCGTCTTACCGATAACGTGGAGTTAGGTGTAACAGGTAATTTTCAAAACTCGGAGGTTCGGAAGGGATTGCGAAGTGTTGCGAAAAATGCTGCTTACAGCCCTGAAATAAGTTTTCTTTTAATGTTAGGAGATTTTAAAATACAAATGAATTTGGAAATGTTTTATCCGATTTGCAGGGTCGGCTGTGTCATTATTAGCAGGACCTAATAGACTCTTTCATGTGCTCGTTCGTGACGAGTGAAAAAATCTTCAGTATTTTTCTCTGCTCTCTTCTTTCGTTTGTCAGAGGATGCTGAACAGCGGTACTTGTGTTTGAACCTCGGGTGGACAGAAAAGCTTTTGGACGAAACACGACTCAACTTTTGACGTAAATACGTCTATACGGAAGGGTCATTCGGCGAAAAATTGACAGGAAAATGTATAAGATCCGATAACAACGGTTACCTAGGAAACGTTACATTACTCGGCATTGTTGTT
>NW_019059645.1:263907-289373 GCF_000696155.1 Zootermopsis nevadensis | reverse complement strand
GTAACTAATTCAAGTTAAATAAGCAATGTCTTAATCAAACTTTACTCAATTGTAAAGCATGTATAAAGGAAATATTTAGAATAAAGCCAATATATAAACTTCCTTTCCGTATAGACGTATTTATGTCAAATTCTCCGGAACCGTGGTTCCATTGTCAACTGTTTTTATTAACCACTGGGGGCTGTTTCGACACCTGTAAGATGCCAAGAAGTGCCGACACTATTGTGTCGCCTTTCCATTCATCAGCGCAGTTGTAAATAATTGTCTGCCAACAACATTACTCTTCTTGACAGCTCCTCCTCTGGAGGCAGCTTGGCGAGAAGGGCTTTTTTTTCTGAGTTCTGAACTGAGTCAATGTTTTGTTCATCCCAAGTTATCAGACTTCTGCATTGAAGAAGGTTGCATAATTCAGCATTACTTATCGTGGACTTAGAATCAGCCAATTAAAGTGCGGCTACTATAACGCTGCGATCATTGGTTCGAACCTCACTTCTGCATGGATGTGTGTGTGTGTTTGTTCTGTTTTGCATTAGGCAGCTAGACTTATGATCGGCCCTCGCCACCCGTGACCAACAAATTATCCAGAATAAAATTAATTAAGCAAGAAAGAGAACACAATGAAAGCGTGGATGTAAGAAACCTGGAAATAATCGACAAATGACAGAAGATTGGAAAGATTGAATTGGGGAAGAATCAAGTAGGAGCGTGGTGCATTCTGGGTACATACAGGGTGTCCAAAGAGATTTATACGCGCAGCCATTACATACGTCAATATTACGTATTTGTCTTTTAGGGACACGTGTATAAAGCATATACTTGCTTGTAACCAACAGACTAATACAGCTTCCGAAACGTCTGCTTTATCATTCAGGCAGATGTCGAGAACGTTACCATGACTGTACCAAATCGCTATCAGAAATTGTCGTGAGCACTTGAAATGTGTGAACGCGTGAGGGCTGATGAAGGATGCATCGACACTCTCGGTGCAGATAGCTTATCAGAAGCTGCTGTGTGTTTGTGTTTCGGCTGGATGCAGCTTGTAAAGGGGCGAGGTGTCACGTGCCTGCAGATCGCAACACCAAAATCTCTCCAGACGTTGGGTAATGGACACCCTTGGAACAACATGAAATTGAAGGCCTCTGGGGTTGTTTTGAGCCGTGTATTGTGGTAGAAGTCCTCCGACGTTTCAGAGGCGCTTGTTGACAATGATTGGCCTTGATAATGAAGGCAGCAATTTCGATATATTTTTAAGACATTTTATGATTCGTCAGAGTTGCTGAGGATTTGCATATGTACGTAAATTTCGTGGTGGCGAAGCACCTTTGCTTGTTTAATGTGACTAATGAGCTGCGAGATGTAACATATGAGTTAGGCCTAATATATGATAATTTATTCGCATCACAGGCAAGCCTCCAAATTATTACAAATTATTCACATCACGTACTTGCGCTAGGATATTTCAGTGGCCTACGAAGTCACGTCAGTAGGTTCGGATCGCTGTTCTAAGCTGTTTCAGAATACTTCTGACCCTTTGAAATAAATTGTTTTTTTTTTTGTGTATATGTCATTCCATCACATAGCATACACAATTTATATGCTGTCTGAATGTTAAACAGTCCATCTGAAAGGAGATTTTCCAGGTGTTGGGCTGAATCTGACAGGTTCATTTTTCACGTATTTTTCTTAGTTTTATATTTCATACGTTCTCTCTTTTTCAGCCGGTAAACCAGCCGAGGTTCGAACCGGGTAACTCGCTGTTGACCTGCTGTTTCCATTCAAATTTACAGCCACACGCGTTGCTTTTGAACGGAATGACTCCCTACTGCTACGCACGAGTATCTTGCGAGTGTAAGGGTAGTTAGTTTTAGAGTCTTCCGCTGCACCAATCAACTCTGTGATACTGGTGAACAGTGTGGTGATTGGTTTTGGGTCCCTCAGAGCATATAACGCGATGTGTTTACTCAGGCAGCCTGTGTGTGTATGCTTGTATATTAATTGAGATAACCGAGTAGCCTCGAAGCTGTGCCAGATATGGACCCGCCACGGTTCCGCTGCAGACCTATTTAAATGTTTTGCCAGCGCGGAGCGCAAATGAATTACCGTATTTCGTCGACTTTAAGATGCACTTTTTTTCATATTTAAAATTTCCGAATTTGGAATGCGTCTTGTATTTTTTTTTACTGAAATCCTGTTACTAAATCAAAGGTGCGTTTTACAGTCGATGTCGGCTTAAAATAGAGTAAATACGCAGCTTATTAAGAAGCTGAAAAAATCCACCGACAACGCCTGAACGATCAAGGTTTGAGTCCAGGGCAGGACAGAAATTGCTTTATTGCCGTAGCTCCCAAACCGACTCCGGAGTCCTCTCAAACTCGTGTCTGATGTACGTAGGGTTAAAGCGGCCGGAACTTGAAGCTTGCTTCTCGTATGCATCTGGTGTCGAGGTATATGCGAATGTTCTCAAAAACGTAATGCGATGTTTTTTGGGTTGTGAACACGCGGACAGCTTTATTTAGAATTTTATATAAGGTGTTTATTGCTATCAATGCTTCCTGCCTCACGGTGTCGGGCGTGTAGCCCTCGGAATCGTGCGCTTCGGTCCCACCCGAGACTTCGGTTTATGTTGTACTGTGCCGTGTGGGCAGGGAGAAGTCCAGCGTCCAGCCAGACGTCTAACGAGGATTTCAAAAAGCTGGGAACTCTTCAGCAGGCAAGGCTCGTAGGAGACGTAAGCTTCTTGAAGAAGAAGAATACATGTATTTTCGAAACTCGTTTTCTTTGTCGCTTTGGGCTTTTGATTGCCTTGATGTTGGTGAATCCTTTCATTTTAAATCCAAGGACTACAAATAGAAGCTAATCACACTACAGTCAGAAGTTACACCTTACCGTAAATTTCTTTGAATTAAAAATGTGCATGTAAATGAGGTCTAAATCGTATACCCTATAACAGTTTTATACCATTTGTCATTTTTGATAAAATCTTGCGTGTTCTCTTTGAGACTCAGCCTACGTGAAGTAAGGATTATATTCAACCTGTAGGAAGAAAAATGAACGTAGATTTACAATGTTTAATGTAGAACGCCAGTACTAAATTTAATCGAAATCCTTCGGTTACTTTCGGAAATCATGCACGCTATTAGACGGGCAGACATATGAATAGACTGATGGAGAGACAACGTTTATTCTATTACGTCACTGTGGAAATTAATACTAAGAAGAAAGAAAATTATACTCTGACGTTTGTCCGCGATCAGCTGCTGTCTGATTCGCTGAGAGACGCGTACGTAATCAATTATGTGTGTTTATTGCTTCCATACATATATTTCCACTGCTTCAGTAACCTCTGATCCCTGAATAGACTTCAATTATATTATTGATGGGCATTGCTACTTTGCTGTACAAATATCAAGCTTATTTGCCTAAACTACGCAAACGTAGCCGCGCCTTATTTTGTTTCATTACCGGAATGGACTTATCTTGTCGTCTCTAACCCTGTTTAATGTGAAATTTAAATTACCGTGGTCCCGTTGCCCGCCATTTTATTTGTACAGATGCGCATGTATTTGGATTATGCCTCGTTAAGAGCTCGTTCATTAACCCTCGTGGGGTTGTTCTGATAACCGTCGATATAATTAGGTTTAGTTTCATGTAATTGTAGACAACGTGGGACGACGAAGTTAGGCGACCGTTGCGGCCAGTGACCTTGAAATTCCTGATTTAACCATTTAAAGCCCATTGGTAACTTAATGCACCGGCTACTTTAACAGGCATTAACTATGCGGTTTGCGTTTCGTATGATTAGCAAGTGTTAGCACGGGTTAAAGGGTTATTATGGTTATATTATTATTATTTATTATTATTATTATTTAGTGTTCTGTCTGACAACAGGCCCATATGAACAGGATCCTTCCATCCTTTTCTCGGACTGGGACGTTCTTATACGTTCTTGGCAGATGATCCAGAAGTGGTTTGCCATTGCCTTCTTCTGTGTGTGAATGGAGTAATTGTTGGGATGCCACGGAGAAACCGGGGAAGCCCCCGGAGGAAAACTCCGGGTTGCCTAGACCACGGCCTTGCCCAACACAAGTTATAAATTCGGGCACCGCCGGGAATCGAACCCGAGACACCAGGATTACAAGGCCAGCGTTCTATGTTCCCCCTCCCCCCCCCCCCCCCCCCAAGGTATGACGTTGGCGAAACGCACGGTTGGGTACCGACTACTGTACATTTGTTTTTAACTGTATACTTGTGTCGATGGTAAAACTTGGTGTGGTATTTTTACAACAGCAAGTGTCCTGAAATTTTTTTATTTTTATTTTTAGTGTTCTGTCTGACGACAGGTCCATATGAACAGTATCCTTCCATCCTTTTCTCGGACTGGGACCTGTTCATATAAGTTCTTGGCAGATGATCGAGAAGTGGTTTGCCATTGCCTTCTTCTGTGTGTGAATGGGGTAATTGTTGGGATGCCACGGAGGAAAACTCCGTGTTGCCTAGACCACGGCCTTGCCCAACACAAGTTATAAATTCGGGCACCGCCGGGAATCGAATCCGAGACCCCAGGATTACAAGGCCAGCGTTCTAACCGCTAGGCCACCGTGGCTATATTATGGTTATACTGCAAATGAAAATAAATGTTACGTTTCTACCGTGGACAGTTCTTCACCACAACCAATTTAAAACATGTGATGGCCACCCCTTGTCGCATTCTACTGTGGAAGAAATGTGTTTATACGTGTATTGTGCCCAATTTAATTCTGTGATTGGTTACATTTTGTTCTATGAGGTACAATAAGTTTGTGTGTCTACTTTCAGAGCCAGTTCTCAGCAGTGGAGTCAGGACCGTAGCAGTTCCTGGAGGAAATGTCATGGTCCCTTGCAATTCCAGCGAGGCTGTGTTCCATTGCGACACTTCTGCTTGTGTTCCTCACTCGAGTTTATGCAACGGTATTCCAGACTGCTACGACGGAAAAGATGAGAGCGTAGCGCAATGCGGTGAGTGAAATGTATTAATAATACAGGAAAGATGATGTGCCTGAGGAAAACAGAGATATAAGGTTGTGATGTACCTTTTGACCAGATGAAATAATGCTGTTGGGTTGTATGTTTTTACATTAAGTTGTGTTTGAATTTTTATTGGTGCCTTTATGTCGATTTTCGTTTATTTTTTTGAGGGTTGATGCTATATTTTCGTTATCCTTTATCAACTTCATCAAAAGACGTCTTAATGGACAGTACAAAAAAATACGATGTCTGTATTTTGTTCACGTGGTTAATTCAGTGCTGTAACTACATGCAAATTCATTGAATATTTTTTGGGACACTCTGTATTACTGGCTTTCGAAGAGAATAAACTGAAATCTAATTTAACGCCACGCTGTAGAGATAATTGCCTAAACTATGTCCAAGTTTGCAAAAAAGGACGCAAACTTTCTTGTGCCTATCTACTTAAGACACTGCGGTTACAGAGGTGAAGCAGAACCGACAACATTTGTTCTCCTTAATGGGACAGTAGCAATAAACTGTCTTCTTGACGCTCAGCTAAATTTCTCGCGTTTACCAGGCACTTTTTAAACGATTATCTTCCACTCCGGACCAATGGTTCCAAAACTTCTTGCATTCTCCATTACAGAGCACAAAAAATGCATGTACGAGGTGCGATCAGAAAGTTTCCAGACTGCGCCTATAAAAACCCGTACACTTATCTCAGGTATTAAATTCATACATCACCCTCGAAGTAGTTCCCCTGGGAGTGAACACAACGATCCCAGCGCCGCTGCCAAGCCTGGAAGCATCCCTGGAAATCTTTCTTTGTCAGCCTGTCAAGCACCATCTGCGATTCTGCCTGACTCTCTTCTATCGTCTCAAATCTCCTTCCCTTTAGCTGAATTTTCATCTTTGGGAAGAGGAAGAAGTCACACGGAGCTTAGAAAGGAAGTTGGGGTCGGTTCTTGCAAGATCTTTGAGCTCCTGACAAACGAAAAGTCGATTCTGCTTCTGGTCCTCAGACAGGAGCCTTGGCACAAACTTGGCTGCGATGCGTCGCATGTGGAGTTCTTCCTTTAGAATCAGCTGACAGGCCCCATAGCCTATCCCAACAATGTCGCACAAGTCGTACAAGTGATGGTACGACGTCGATCTTCGTAACAGTTTCGGGCGTTGTGCTCGAAGATGGTCGGCCAGAACGCTCGTCATCATCGACAGAGGTTCGGCCATTTTTAAAACGTGAATGCCACACAAAAGTTTGTGCACGACCCATTGCGGACTCCCCAAATGCTTGCTTTAGCATTTCATAGGTTTCCGTAGCCGTTTTGGCGAATCTGTGGCAAAATTTGATGCACACTCTTTGTTCATGAAAATCCGCCATTCCAAAATCGCAGGAGGGTCGGTGTAATGCACTACCAAAACGCCCGTAACTAAGAAACAAATTTGTAATGGTGAAGTGTCGTGTTTTCTTCGCGGTACGGACTGAATTCTTATATTTTATTTAGAAGAGCTTCTGGTTTATAGGATTAAATAAAATTGAAATAAATTAATCGATTAGTTAATGAATGCAGTCGACTAGAATTTTGTCGTGCGGTGGACAATACGTGCAGCTGCTGAACTGGTAAAGAGTTTTGGTCTCGTCGTCATTACTGAAATTCCACGAAGCCATGATGCTTGAATCGTACATCGCTGTCCTTCGTGACGACGAAGATTAAACTCTGTAAAAGGATGCATGAAGGGGGTAAAAATGAAACGAAATCTACCGGCAAGCTGAACTTTGTATTCAGTGTGGTGTGTGATCCGGCTAATTCAAAGAGCAGCCTAAATGTTTTTCCACTTTGACTTCGTGTTACGAGAATTCTTGTTTTCTAACGTAAGGGCGCAGGATATGTTTTATTCCATTAAAAAGACCGATTAAAATTGCGAAAGTTGAAAGAACTCACCGCATGAGAATGGTTTTAAGGTGGAATTTTATTGTGATGGGATTTGTATGCGGTTTCAGGTGGTTATAATGGAAGAGTTGTGTGCTGTGAATATTTCGGCATTGCTAGCAATATGGCAGCGGATGGAAATGTATTTTGGAAACATTTGTAATTTGTGCTTTTAGCATAATGTTGGTAGGGTTATCAGATTACAGCAATCACAGTGCATACAGTAGAATGTATGTAACCTGCCAACTATTCCTGATGTAATGCTTTTGTAGAACGAACAACAACATGGTTGCCTCACGAATTCCAAATTAACTTTCGATTTAATGGGGGTAAGTGATGAGCCATTGGAACAAGACGTGTGGAATGCTCTATGGAGTTAGCCTATATCATATTTTCCGTGAGGCTTTTTATAGTTTATGTGAAGTGAAATTTTACCGGGTTTAGTGACGTATCAGCAGAGTAGCTCAGAAACGGCGGTTTGTACCAGACTGCACGAAGCAACATCCCAGAAGACAGTCATGTCCTTAATGTAGCGTCGGAACCTGAAAGCTCACCTAGTACAGAAAGACCGATTCCAATAAAGTTAGATCCTCTGACCATCTTGCCCGAATATAGAAAAATGCATACAGCGTAATGTTTGTAGGACTGGAAGTCTCTAAATGGACCTGCGAGTTCATTTTGGAATTTGTCACTCTTAGATTTTACGTTCCTAAAGGATTTTTTTTCTTTCAAAATTGCTATATATGGTGAATGATCCCTGATATAATGTGGTTCATTTCAATATTCTATATATACCGTAATTCTCTTGACGTATGCCAGATGCAGAGATTTACCTTGTGACAGACTTCGAGCGTATGACTTCCTTACACTTCAGAATATTATGTAAGATCTCTAATGGGAACAAATCTCCCTGCCAATGGCACTTTGGGAGCGTGTTCTAAACACGTGACGACGAGGATGAAAATTACTGTGTTCTGGGATGTTGCGCCGTGTAGTCAGGTACATATTGATCGACGTTTCAGAGATGTTCACTGCCTACATCATTGCGATTCAAATGGCAGCAGACTCTTCTAAAAACATCGATAAACTTCTAGAAGGCTTAATCGCAGAAGACAGCAGTTTTCATACTCGTCGCCGTGGGAACCTGAAAAGTCACTAGTAGAAAATGTGTATAATAAGCTGTTAATATGAAGGTTTCGCAGTGTGTTTGTAATTCTCCACCTGGTGAGGTACCACTAATTGTGCCTTGCCTCGTCCCCCCCAGGGATCTGGCTTAGACTGACTGATTTCGTTGATTAACTTGGAGACAACAAATATTTAATGAACGCGGTTCGCAACACGCTCTGCCTCAGACCCGTTCTGTGGTTCTGAGGTACACAGAATCATTTCCTCTGTGACGAAATTTTCCCAGGGGTTCAACATTTCATTTCAGGAACAATTTACTCTGTTGCCAGGTAAAACTAAGAACAACGGCCATTTTAAGTGACGTGTGTGCGGTTTTTCCACGCGGACGTCTTTATCCGTCGTCTGATCGGGTACCGTTGTACTTGTAGCCGATGTTAGCAAACAATATCCGCCTGGCTGTAGTGCAGATTTCTCAGATATGGTTTGTTTATGGTTTATTTAGCGACGCTACTTCAGTAACTCAAGTCTATGTAGCGTCTAATAAGGGGTTCATAGTGAATAATTAATTGTAAACGATGTGGAAGGAATCGGTCAGAACTTAATTTAAGGTAATATCCCGGCATTTATGTGGAGGGGTGTTTTATTTCGCCGTGTAGTCTAGTAGAAATTTACCGACGTTTCAGATGTGTTTACTGCCTCCATCGTCAGGGCGATATCCCTGATGGAAACGGATTGAGGTGTATGTTATACCGGCTCCAAAAAAATATCAAATTATTTGTTATTCTGCCCTCACCCACACACAATATATCATCAATTTTTTATGTTTTATATTAATAAATTAAGTGACATTTATTTCGACACCAGCCGAGTACCGGTCAGAAATGATTCAAGTAATGTAGAACCAAGGTCCAGGGATTTATTGAGACGAAAACACAGACAAGTCAATTTACTTAAGACGACAACTTGAGAGGAACAGCGCGATTAGTTTTCAGTCCACGTTTTCGGTGTGGAGTGTACAAACAACCCGAGCATTTTCCACCCTCAGACTTTCTCGCTTTGCGATGAGTACTGCAGCCCATACAAATGAATTGGTCGTCGGAAAATACTTCAAATAGGAAACAGAGCTGCATTGCTTCCTGAATGTGTCAGTAGCGCACTATAACACTTAACTAATCCTGAGATTTAGACCGTATGTGACGAGACGAGTAATTGAGACAGGGTAAACGAAGCTGAAATCTAATTTCGTCATTTGTCTAAACAGCGGAGACAAATATTTTGCGAGTGTGTACTGGATTAAGTGACTGAGCGTGATATGAAGCTCGGGGTTTTGTGAACGCGGTTATGAACCTTAGAGGTACATAAACTCAGCCTGTCAAGCACCATCTGCGATTCTGTCTGAATCTCTTCTATCGTCTCAAATCTCCTTCCCTTTAGCTGAATTTTCATCTTTGGGAAGAGGAAGAAGTCACACGGAGCTAAATCCGGCGAATAAGGAGGGTGCGGGATGACGGCCATGGTGTTTGAGGCCAAAAACTGCCGAACTTTGAGGGCGGTGTGCGCTGGCGCGTTGTCATGATGCGTCGCATGTGGAGTTCTTCCTTTAGAATCAGCTGACAGGTCCCATAGCCTATCCCAACAATGTCGCACAAGTCGTTGATGGTATGACGTCGATCTTCGTGAATGGCCTGCCGTATCTTCGTAACATTTTCGGGCGTTGGGCTCGAAGATGGTCGTCCAGAACGCTCGTCATCATCGACAGAGGTTCGGCCGGCCCTTTTTAAAACGTGAATGCCACACAAAAGTTTGCGGACTCCCCAAATGTTTGCTTTAGCATTTCATAGGTTTCCTTAGCCGTTTTGGCGAGTCTTTGGCAAAATTTGATGCACACGCGCCATTCCGAAATCGCAGGAGGGTCGGTGTAATGCACTACCAAAACGCCCGTAACTAAGAAACAAATGCTAATTCGATGATGCCGGCTGGCACACTGATTCACTATGAATGTAGGCCGCACCCCCTAGCGGCAGAAGCTCGTACTACATCCGGTTCGCCCGCTATTGACACAGTCTTGAAACTTTCCGATCGCACCTCGTATATCATGATCAGTTGAGCAACTATCAACTTTGCAGCAACGACTCTGTTCCGTGCTGGTACTTAATTGGAGCATACCATCCCACCTTTGTTTTATACGCCCTTCTGTTAGTAACACTTGAATACGACCAGTTAAATAGTTGAGTATGTCTTCAGAAGGTAACTAAAAGTACACGAGCAGATACTAGTATGTAAATTCACATTACAGTTCTGAAGATTGCTTAATTTAACAGAGAATTGTCTCTTGTTTATTCTGTTTAATGAGAACAAGATACAAAGAGAAGGCCTGAACAGAGACATCTTAAGCTTCTATTACGAGCCTTGTGTTTAGCTTGAAGTAGCCACTGCAGTGCGAAACTTCGTTTAATCTGAATATAAATCTTTATGTAACCAAAATCTTGTTCCGCAAGCTATAAAATAGATTTTATCGGGTATGGTTACCACTGGACTCTTGTGTGTTAACCTCTTTCAATTTATTTCAAGCTATTGCATTAACTGTTCATTTTCTAATCTACAATTCTTTGTCCCAGCAACAGAAGAGGATTTTTATGTCGCATGTACACGGCGATTATGTGAGATAATCAGAGTTAAAAGTGGTATAAGTTTACGAAGGTGTATAATTAGTGTTTTCAGTGTTTATTTCTGCATTACTTCATTGTCATGTGATGTGTTCTTTTGCCTTTCATTTCCACGTCGTCATCTGTCTTACGTCTGTCGTCTTCAATATGTTACTTAGTCTCTTCCGAGTTCTGAAGCTACGTCAAGGACGTCGTAAGTGTTAATGACGTACAAACAGCAGTGAAACGGTGCCTCAAAGAACAGAGTACAGGCAGGAGAAGGTGACGTCGCGGTATGGAATGCGTGGTTTTCCACGGAGGTTATGTAGTAAGCCGGCTAGGTTTGACCCGTCAAATGTGACGGGAATGGGCCTTGAAGACGAGGGTCCTGCGTTTTGGTGCGTTTGGCAGAAATTCGGCTTCAGTCACTGTGAAGATGTTTTTTTTTTGCATTGAATTTACTTTATAGAGAAATTTGAAAGTAATCGAGCAATGAATCGTACTGTTGTTCAACACGAAAAGGCCAAATTCCGTAAAATTTGACTCGTCATACTACGCTTATTTTAAAATATATGGAGAATGATAGAACAGGACTCACTTCAGTCGTGAAGATGGAGGCAGTATGTATCTCCGAAACGTTGGTACTCTCAAGTCCGCACGTTTTCAGAACCCAGAATGTCACCATCGACAACAATTTATAATTTTAACTAGCCAAAATTGTTGATTGCTGTATTTAATCTTTTGTTGTTGTAATTGTTCGGTGTTGTGACACTAGGCAGTTGGAGAGTGGCCTGATGATTAGCTGTGATGATTCTATCACCTTTGCTGGCTGGGTCTTTTGGAAATCGAGCTGCCGAGATGTGTTTTCTGAGCGGATGCCGGCTATAAACTGCTCATGTGTTTTCCCTTCACTTTATCAATGCAAATGTTGGCATACCACCTTAATATAATCTATGACCATTTCCTCCTCGATGTTTACAAACTCATCGTTCATGAGGCATCCTGCCACGCTCTGAAGTATAATGTATACCGGGTGTCTCCAAATTTCTAGACTTTAGGCCACGTCAATACTCTCTTATGGACTCGCCAACTGCCAGGTTCACAAATGAAAATTCAATTGAAATTTAATGGCTATAAAAATACTTCTAACATACTGTGGAAAACAGATTTACGTTTTCTCAGTAATTTTCTTCAACAAACTCGTTGAGTTATTATTTTATCTACTTGTCCATTATACATAGTGATACAAATTTTCAAAAATATACGCTAGAAGTGCAAAGCACGTCTGCCGGTCGTATGCGGACCGCTATTTGAGAACCGTCTGTGTATGTAGTGATCAGACCGTCGATGTTTGATCTTCGGAAAGCAACAAAACGAAAATAGTTCTCTGTTGTGCTTCATTAAAGAGGACACACAGTCTCCACGTGTAAAGAATTTTTTAAACACCCTGTATCTTGTCTCCATTTCTCTTCCTAATTGCTGATAGGTTTTTGTCGGAAGTAGAAACACGGAACTGTTCTATTATTCGGCGCCAATGAGGCGGTCTACTCCGAGAGGCGTGCATGATCTATTAATATTTGCCTTTGTAATCCCAAACAAGTATACATGCATAATTAATTGAACATCGGAATTCATTTTGAGATGATTATGTCACAAGTTTCCACTTCGTGACTCCGCGCTTAGTAATTAGGTTGGCAGGCCTGGCTGCTTCTGAAATCGAAGAGCAGGTACAGTGTGAGAGTAAAGTTGGCTTTTGTATATTAATTATGGATCTCTTCTTACGGAACGTCGCCAGGGAATAGCCTGTTTATTTTGCTCAGTGCTGTTTTAACCCTTTGGCGCCAGGTCGAAGCTACGTGCCGCGTGTATTTTACTGTCAGTCGGCGTGTTCTTCATGTAATAATTAAAACATAAGACGATATTAAAAAGATCTTGAAGCTATCAGAAAAGTATACTGATTTCTGAGAGTGTGTTCAAAGAGAAACGTGTGGAAACTAAATCCACATGAGATTTTAGGTTCTGACGGCGTGAAAAGTCGATGTTTTGGTGCGTGTTTAAAATGCCTGCCGTTATTAAAAGTCCCAATCACGTCAATCAATTCTTACAACTCCCATTGGTTTCCTAAATTCCATGGGCATTCTCCCTGAAGATGGCAGATGCAGTGTTTGTCGAAGCGTCGAAAATCATTAAAGAATATGCGCGGTGTGTCCCCGAAAGCCGATACATATATCTGAGTTGTTAAATGACCTTGAAATTACTTTGTACCACATCGCATTCTTCTGATTCTTTCTCGTTCGTTGTTTGTTATACGAGGAATATGTCTTCTGCATTGACGAGGAACCTGTGCGGGAGACACGAACAGGTTATCACTAAAGCACATCCGAGGACGTTAGCCCGATGCGACATAATGGTGTTAGTGGCGAGGTTGGTGCGCTGCGGGTGGCAGGTGTAGGAGTCTGCATACGACGGAATAGGGGTTCTGTCGCGTTAGTTAACTCCCATTGTCAACTCTGTATAGAGAAGTAGGTTGATTACGCGAACATTTGTACATTCACGGCCGTATTATCTGTTGCCCTGAACCAAGTGGCAATTCCCCGTTGGACAGCCCACTCCTCTTCTCGCCCAATCACGTCAATCAATTTTTACAACTCCCATTGGTTTCCTAAATTCCATGGGTATTCTCCCTGAAGATGGCAGCTGCAGTTTTTGTCGAAGCGTCGAAAGTCATTAAAGAATATGAGCGGTTTGTCCCCGAAAGCCGATACATATATCTTTGTGAGCATTTTTAATTTATAATTTTATTGGTTAAATTAGTAACGTCGATTCAAGCGTAGTTTCGGACTGTAAAATGTATATTTAGTACTAGGGCTCAAAACGTCTGGTGTGGAAACCGCTTTTGTACACTATCCTAAGCCGGTTTAATCCACTTCCTGCCAGCAATACATATTTCTCGAAAATCTTTTTTCTAGTCGACGAATTGACCGTCTTCTGTATTCACTACCCGTACAGTACAAGTTGGCCTGTCTAACACACGAACTTTTTCGGTTTTTGTAACACCTGAAATCCTGATTTTTTGTTTTGTTTTAGACATTCGCATCTCTTCTCTAGTCAAAGTAGATTTTAATACCAATTATTGCGTTAATATCTGCAAGCTGTAATAATCCTTTGTAAAGTCGAAATTCATCAGAGTGCCAGGAACTAGTAGTGATTTTAATAACACTTGAGTACCGCAAGCGATCCTTAATTAGACGAGACTCTAATCCTTAAATATCACGCGCTACACCATTCTGCTAACAGTAATCCATTAAATTAATGTAGCAGTTAAAGTAATGCATTAAGTTACCAAGGACGTATGGCGTCTATTAATGGCTGCCCTCCGCTGTTCGTGAGTGAACTGATGAAGGGCTTTAGTTTTCCCTCCACGGGTAACATTACTCTCTCCTGGCTTTAATGATTGTTTTGATAAAGTGCGTCCTTGTGGAAAGTTTAATTTTCGTCGATGTTCAAGTAAAATCTGTTAATAATATGGCTTATTTTGTGAAAACAAGCCGCGGATATTCTGAGATGAAGTTATAACTCGGAGGAGTGATCAGAATATAAGTGAAAAAAGATGTCTTTGAGAGATTTGCTGAGTCTTTGTATTCGTTGCGACATCCAGGCTGACTCTGAGGTCCAAACACCAACACACGACGCCTTTAATGCGGATAAAACTAAGCCGTTGTACAATTACGCAAGTGTCAGGAAGCCCTGGTCATCCCAGGTTGCAAAGTTGTTGTATCAACGAGAAGGCAGCCATTTTGAATACATAAAGTAAAAAAAAAGTGTTTTATGTACGTGCTTGTAAGGGCAGACAGAATGTGATTAAATTAAATTTAAAATTATAAGGTTGAAAAAAACATGTTCTTATGCGTTTCACGTGTTTCCTGACTCTTGCAACAACCTTGATATTAAGTTATTTTTGCGTAGTCCCTGTAAAGTTTGAGACAATTGTCTTGCCGTGGGATAACTATTATTCTCCCCTCTGTCAGGAGACATCTGTGCCGTGTCGTGCTCTGGGAACATTCCATTTCTTATCATGTAAGTAGTCACGCTTACTTAAAAATTTTCTTGGAAATTCGACTGTTTTCACACTGCTTTGTGCAAGTCCACGTATTCTTGTTAATAATCTGGATTACGTCACTCGCCATAACGGCGACAATATTCAACAAATGTTGATGGAAGGAGTGTTATCTTTTGAGGACGGGTGTCTGTAGGTTTTCACAATCAAATTAATTTCTATTCAACATTTCAGTGAATAAGTTATACCACGAAAGTCCGTAGCTACGTAGTTAAAAATCAACTATTTACATTTTATAGATTCATTTTGTGCAATTGAGACGGATGTTTGAATCAAGATAAATACAAAGTTGTTTAGTACTCGGAAGTTAACGAAAGATTACTCTAAAAGCAAAGGTCTTTGTTCGTGAAAATCATCGTCATTACAGGCAGAAGGCGTGTTCTTCATTAGGACGTCTCTTCTGTTTAAAAACAATGCAGAAATGTAGATAAGATAAAAGGAAGGAGGACCGAGAGAGGAAATATGTTTTTTTTTTCGTCAGAAATTTTTAGAGGCTGAAGGGTCATAAAGGTTGAATGCGAAAATGAGAATTACGTGTTATAATAAGTGGAAACTCTTTCAAGCAGAATCTAAAAGGATCGCTGAGTGGAAAATGGTCTTCTTTAACATCAGTTTTTTTTCCTTCTTATGTCGATTTAGCCGCGTAATGCGCTCTGGGCTTTGTCTGAAGGTAAACAAACATTCCTGTGCCAGAGGTAGCGAAGAATTATTTCAGACTGTTGATAAAATGGAAACTCTTATGTACTACTGGAGGAAGACTGAAGAAAGAACAAGAAAAGAAAGTTAGAAACCAGGAAATGGAAAGAAAGGAAGAAAACTTTGGAAGAAATCAATGAACGAAGGTAGCTTACAGCGCCTTCTGGCTTTTTGATGCGGGTGATAAATCCGTAAGTACGTGAGGCTTGGCTGCAATATTTTATTTAGAACTAAGGACTTGTAGTAAGCGAAAACCAGAAAAATAATATTCAGGTACTTCGTGATTACGGTACGAGCAAGCGTAATACATGTGTTGTGCCTGCTTCAACAATCAAGAGCTCTTCATTTTGTATTTGTGTTTTTCGTATCATTCTCACTGTAAACAGCGATTATTTCCTTAAACAGCGTTAACGAGTTGATATTTGCAATGGTGAAGTGGTGTTTTCTTCGCGGTACGGACTGATTTATTAAAAAGAAATAGACGAGCTTCGGCTTCAAAGGGATAACTCAACCCTGGATGGAGGTAATCAGTTGGAGACTGGCTGGCGTTCGGTGGTGACCGGACCGTATACCTCTCGGGAATCGAACCCCGTTCGTTCAGCCCGCAGCCAGTTCACCTGACGCACACCCTGAATATCGGAAAACATAAGTGATTTTGTGTTCTGTTAATTTACGATGTTCTAAATTTATTTTGCCCGAAAGATACACACTGTTTTAATGTCTTGTCACCCAAAGCTGTGCCGCGAACCGGAGCTGGAAGCCTGTGTGAATATTTTAACAGTGACGGGACATTAGTATCTACCGCGGGGTGCACTGTTTTCTTAACTGGATCCGTGGGCAAAGCTGATAGGCCTGTTAGGAGGCTGAGTCGAAGGTCCTGTTACTCTGTCCGTACGTCTATGCGCTCAACCTGGCTACCACGAATACATCTAATTTCCCAGTCCATCCCATTTTAGTAACTACATGTGTAGTTTGTCTGCCTCTCTCTGTTGTGGGTCCGTCCGTCCGTCCGCCCGCCTGGTTGTGTACATACGAGTATGTATGAAATTAAACTAACACTGGCCACACAACCCGAAAGTCCAACATCGCTAATGTCGAAGTCCTCAGTTCCACACGATCCTGAACTACGCAGTAGTCACACACGCATACTGTCCGCACACACTAACCTAGTAACATCGTTCTTAATGTTAAATTCCCATTTCAGTGTTTCATTCTTCGAACTGGCCGTTTTATCAGAAGACTGTGTTTATGGAGCGCCGGTAATCAAGAAATTCCCCGCCTTTTATTGTTTACGTGAGCGTTGGCACCAAAGGATCAAATGTGTGCGAAAGAAGTTTTTGTATGAAACATGAGGGACTGGATTTTGTTGAGTTGGTGGTAAAAGTTAGGTGGTATTTTTTTGAAGCTCAGGTTGTGTAACGGTCCAAATTACATCTTCTGCTGAGGTAATTTGATCCTACCATTTAGTTCTTTTATTATTTTATTAGGCTGAATTTCTTTTTACTTTTCGTTTCAAAATTCTAACTTGTTGTTGTGTTTCGAGGGTAATACTGGGATGTTTATTTCTAGTTCATGGCATATACCTAACTGTTTAGGACAAAGACGTCCGAGGACCTTCGGTTCTCAGGAGTGTTGTGTTTCTACACCTGGGCAATAAACTGTCGTGAATTGGGTGTAGTCCCAAGTGTCATATTATTATGGCGGAAATGTGTAGAAAGTTAGTTAGACTTGATGATTCATTGTGACTCAGCAGATAATGTTGCTGGACCTTATGCATTAAATAGGTTGAGAGAGGACTCTTCAACAAACTTCCGAGGGAGTCGCACGCAAACCCAATACAGTTCTGAGATCATCGTCTTGTGGCTAAAGCCAAGTATTATCATCTGCACATCTGTATTTATTCTTAAATAATTAAATAGTGTATAAATAAAGTATTATATTCAGCGATAAAGAAAGCTTCTAGTTGTCGGGAGTTACATGCCGTTAACACCCCTGAAAAGAGTTAAGTGATTACCAAGGAGCGAAGCTCCTATTACTGAGCGGCTATAGTTGTTTGTAAGAATGTTCGCTCTGATCACTGTTCTTCGAGGTCTTCAGATGATGGTAGACCAGCGTATGAGTAAATATTTGAGTCAGTGGACCAGTGATGATTAGCCTGTCTCGCTGATTCAATTCAGGATATGGGAAGGAGGTTGTCCGCGTTCTGATGAATATTTCACAACTCCGAGGGGCCCGCAGAAAATCAGATTCACTCTTCAGTGTCCCTTATTCTTGCAACTCATCGCCCTAAGTGAAACAAGACATTACAGACTCTTTCTTCCGTTGTCATCTTAAATTTTAAATGAAGCTGATCTCTGGTTTAAAATTCTGGTTTTAATGAAACACGAAGGTAACAGTTGAACCCGAGCAGTAATGAACTACGGGCAGAACACCCGTGGGTCGAATCCCATCGAGATAATCAGAAATTGTATTTGTTTGCCACGCCCACAAAAAGCTGTAGTACCTTCCTGCAAATGAATAGAAACACAGAGGCAGTATCTGTGGCGTTAAAGTGACGGCTCATTCCCATACGAAGCTGAAGTTAAGATGCAGATTACTTGAAGTCTTGCTTCCAACATCCCACGCAGTTCTGAACCTTGGTAGTTCTTCTCTGACCTGTGACGTCAGTCTTAATACATCACTTTCTTTATCTCCGAGATAGTGACTTAGCTAGAGTCCTGCAAACTCTAAGATCTCATGTAATCTGAAGTTCTCGCTGCTGTGAAAGTGTAGAATGAGGTTTTCGATTCTGCCTTTTAGATGCAGACGATATGTTCCTCCGAAACGTCTGTAACCCCGTTGTCCCCGTGGTATCACCAGCCATATGAACTCGTACTTCTCTTAGCACACAACAGCGGTAAGGACTTTGTGACTCATGAGAGACATTTTAATGCTTGTATTTCTGAAGTTTCGTCACTAATCCGCATGAATCGGGAGACTGTTACAACTACCCTCGGGAAGAAAGAACACGCTGTATCTTGAGGCTGTAGATTCTTTATTGCATATTGTTCCTTTCTGCTTTGTCCACAGTTCTGCTGTGGCTTCAGGCCATGTTCCTTGCAACTCCAGAGTTAAAATGTTTTGTCTCCGAAAGACAAACGCTGGAAGGATTGTAGGGTCTCTCTCACTGAACTTTATAGAACTTCGGAGTATTGACCAGGACTCTTGGAAAAAAAATCTAAGTCGCTGGAACCATGTTACTTGACTTTTCTTCCTACCAGAAATGTCAGACGCCACAAATTTTATTTTATGTTGGTAAGTTAGCTCTCGGCCTCACCGTACGTGGCGTTACTTGCGCGCGTATTTGGTGTGTGGGTGGCGTCGCTTTTCCAAGAAATAGCGATTCAACTAGTCGTGGAGAAACCATTTGACATAAAGAAGTGAATCGCTTGAATAAAAAAAATGACAGTCTTTGTCAATAAAGCGAAATCTTAAGGCACAAATAAGAAGTTCGCTTTGTACGAGCCGCTCGTAACGGTCGCTCACGAGTCAAGTATTTTGACCATATCCAAACGTGTCTTCGTGGAAGTGTGTAGGCGTTTTATCACATTATTGATTCATTTCTCATTCGTAGCCCCGAACGGGATGGGCAGAACTATGAATCACGAGGAATATGGCAATAAAAATTCTGCTGTGGCCGATTTCAATTTACGGTTACAGTATTTGGTGTGGTGGATTAGGGAAAAGACCCAGAATTCCATAATAGCCTACTGTCAGATCGGGTATCGAATATATGATCTCCAGGATAAGAAGCAAATTTGATTACTTTTCACCTGCAGCATTTGCTGGATGTAACTCTTCTGACGTACAACGTGAGAAGTTGGCAACGTTTGTGTGTTTTATGAGGGAACTTGTACGTCATCTTCGCGAAAGCACTTATCTCACTCCTTGCGTGTTTTACCTGAAGACTGTGACAGAGCCAGTGTACGAAACGTCGTGAATTTCATAATTTTAAATTATAAAATATGGAAAACGTCCAAATAAATGCTCTGTCAAGGGTGATGCAGACTGCCAGACCTCATGATGGAGGCAACAAGTAACTCTGAAACGTCGGTAAACTTTTACCAGATTACGGAGCGCAACATCCCAGGAAGACGGTCATGTTAATTTTTTCACATGAGTCTGAAATGTTTTTGGCATGGCAGAGGCTTTGAAACGACGGCGTGAGTCAGACTAGGAGTACTGATAGACTTAACTTTGAAGTCGATGACATCACTCGGTAAAGCTATTTGCCTGTCAGGCCCCTTGTAATACAGCTCAGGAAGAATTCCTCCAGACCGTCTCTGGTGTTCTCTGTTTTGTGCTTGAAATTCGAGAAGTAAGCTTTACCTTTCAAGTCCTTTTGTGCCTAGAACAAGTGAAACTGAAGAATGCCAGGGCCTCTTCTTCTGTTTTAAGTGGCACTGCGTTCGATATGTGTCTGACTGCCAACAGTAGTTCTACAGGGAACGTCCAAGTGTGCGAAGTGGGAAATTTCTCACCCTCGAACATCTTTTGTCTGTTACTGAACAATCGAGTGACGCGTCTCCGCAACAACCACGCGTTGAATTGTGGGAACGTGATGGCGACATCAGGCTGTACGTACTACGAGAGTCAACACGGCGGTGTAACCAGACTTATCGCTAGAACGGCTTACTTTTTCCTCGAGGTCCTAAAAGTTTAGAGTTACGATTTACTAATATCATCTCATGATGCATACGTTGGATGATTTTTTTCCCCCACTGCTGGTTTCACAGTGGACACGAAAATTCAATAGAATTTTTATCGATTCTGTGGCATTTATATTTGAGGTTAAATTCAGCACGAAGAACTGTATAATCCTCGAGAAAACATTTTAGGATACTGTATTATCGCAGAAGTATAATTAAAATGATTAAATTTTTTTACTGATCGTTGATTAAGTTTGTAGTCCTGTTACCTTAGGTTTGTTAATCTTTATTTTTGACTTGTATATATCTGGTAACTCTGTATTTTACACATACGAAGTGATGTGAGCAATCTATGGCCCGAAGCATTGCAAGCAGGGAACAAAGTGATGATGTTTTTGTCCCAGCACCAAAATTCCATTATTCGTCTACCTTCTCATTTTCATCCAGCTTTCTCTTGCGCGCTGTGTATTTTATGAAAGCTGCAAAGCTTATTAGGTCGTGGTTTAATGAAGCATGGTGCTGGGGCAACTGAGACCTAGAGCAAGTGAGGGCATTATTTATAGTCCCAGGAGCTGAAGTCTCATTGATTCAAGTTCTGTGTTTCCAATTTTTAGTTCACATGTAAAATGGCAAAACTTTAGAAGATAACGTGATTATAGTTTAATTGGTTTTTCCTCGACATCATGTATCGATCGATATTAATGGACAGACGTATACAGATCCAATAACAGCGAAGTTCGAAAACTTCAAAAATATTCTCTCTCTCTCTCTTTTTGTGGAAGGGGCAGAGAACAGTTGAAACATCTGGAAGTTCTGTTATAGACCAAGGGTTGAAGTTTGTGGATGTATTACAAGAATTGTGCTTTACATGCTAAATAAGGAAGTGGATAAGGCAGATTTTGCAAAGAATGCCCATGAAATGGAATTAACGAAAGGGTGATGCTTGTTGTTTCAGTTTTATGTAATTGATATTTAAGGTACTTGAATGCACACGTCAATACACGCGAAACAAGGACCAAAAAACGCGAGACTGAGTAGAACTTCGTATCAAAATGACTGCTTCTCTGTCATCTGTTCTCCACTGCAACTGGCCGCATTTATTTTTCGGAATTACGCCGTTAAACGTTTTGTAAATCATAAGTGGAACAACACGAAGATTGTGTGATTAATAGCTTAATTTGCTCATTTTATCTTGTGTTGTAAATTTTGTTAACAGATAGCGGAATGTTGTAAACACTATGAATATAGAAGAATCATAAATTTAAGGCTCATAGATAAATGCCAGAGTTTTGGAGAAAAATGCAGTACCTATCGATAGGGCTAGATTTCGAAGCCAAAGAGATGTGAAAAAGCCAGATACATTTGGAAATTGTATGTATTCCAGGTTCGAGTACATCTTCTGGAACTTATCTCCTGCCAGTTTCATTTACCTGAAAGAAAGGGTACATTTGGTAGACCAAAAGTAGATGATAAAATAAAAGATTAAAATAAATAAACAGTTAGGATGTTTATTGAATTCATCTGGCTCGGCAGGGTTTTGTGACAGGCTCTTGTGAATACGGTAATGAACAGTCGATTTCAGTAAAATTCGAGCGTCTGAAGGTTTCTGTTACTGAAATCCTGACAACATGGCGTACTTCTGAAACTGACGCACATGATAATTTATTTACAAGATGGAGTCAGAAAGTCACCACGCAAGTTCCTCCTGCCCATGCAAGTTGTACCATGAAATTTAGCCAGTCTAGACCACGTTCTGGTGGATTTCAAAAGTTATTAAACAAAATTGATTTTGATGAAGTGAAATTAACCAAGTTTCTTAACGACGATCTAATATAATTACAGTAACGAGCGCGTAACTGAGTTACAGAGTTCTAATGGCGTTTCTGTTTGCGCTAGGCTGTCTGCCGAACGAGTTCCGTTGCAGTAATTCCTGTGTCGACCTCGTGAGACGCTGCGATCGACAACCTGATTGTGCAGATTCCGAAGATGAGCAGGGCTGTGGTAAGTAACAGAACCTCAATTTTATATTTTGAAAAATAAGATTCGACTATAGTTGCAATCAAATGTGAAGGTGGGTCGAATGATGCGCGCGCACAGAAACAGAACTATACGTTTGCGGTGTTTCGAGTTGCTTCCACACGAAATCGTCGTACGTAGTATTAAATGATGAGAATATCATGTCAGTAATTGTCAGTAAACGTATTTAACTGACATGTTTGCAAAAATAAACGTGTGAGCTTAGGTTTGTGCGTCACTAATTTGACAATCAGAAAGTTCAAGAAGTGCTGCCCTCCCAAGCCATGAATTTGTTGAAGTGAATGAAATACGTGGCTATATTATAACGTATGATGTTTTCTGCACAGACTAGTCATCATTAAAATATACTCCTGAGCCAGAAAATAAATTATTTTCTCTCGAAATCTTCGTTTTCCATGTATTTTAGTATTGGTTTGTAGTGTGAACGTGCGGTATAGGGAAAAAATGCATGTTTTAATGGGATTCATTATTTGTTCTTACTCTTAATATGCTTTCTGTCAGATCCCGTAATTATACTGCAGTTTATTGTTATTTTCTAAGTCGTCTTTCTGTATTTTACGAGGAAATCTGCGCTTATGACATGTTATTATGTCTACGTGCCATAGTCCTCAAATGTATCATTAAGTTGTTATTGTGTGGGCATGATAATGATTGTCTTTCCTTGTAAATTATGGAACGAAGGTCAAAATTTATTTTTATATCGCAGTGAAGTGATAAAGTATGTTGTTCAATGTAGCTGTATTCATCAAGCGACTTCTTGACATTTGTGTAGATAAAGCAGGTTTTTTTTCCTGATATCTGCTTCACCCAGAAAAAAGTGGCATTAATTCAGTGACCTGCTTCTGGCTTTCATCCTAGTACATAATTAAAACTTTCTAACCTGAATAATCGATAAGTAAACATTGTTATAAATGGAGTTGCAGAGTAAAATTTCTAATATTGAGAATTATATGGATTTTTTACGCTCCTCATATTCTGCTTAGTCATAACTTTGCTAATCCAGTGAATTGGAAGGTGCCTACCTGCATTTTTAACTCCTGGCCGACAGTTTATCACTTAGGGACGAGTTAATGAATGTTCAAGTTTGCTTTGAATATATTTTGAATCTTCATAGTCCTACCCACACATAGACGCAGTTGATCACGTGGTGTGGTGCCTTTATGTAACGCAGGCTGAATGATCATGTTCACAAAAGCTCGGAACTGGAGCTATTCTGGGCCAGTATTTTTCCTCTCGTATTTTTCTCGGTCCGCTTTAGTTTTTTCGATCATAATGTTATATGGATTTTTTTTTATCTCATTAGTACATGCAAAATTTCTTTAAAATCTCCTCCCTTTGATTTTAATAACTTAATAGTATTTTATGGATAGCAGGCCTACAGAACTGAAATATTTTCTGTACAGCTTCACTCCTTATCGCTCTTAAATTGTGTCTCTATTTGTAACTCAGTGCAGTCTTTTGATGTACTGAGGTAAATCTTTGTATACCTCGTCTTCGTATCCACTCAAGGCATCCGCCCCCTAATTCCAATTACATTCCACTTGTAAGTTTTTCGTATATATACCTGGATATTTCTGCGTGTTAATTAGTGCTGAGAGTAATACACGTCAGATTTGTCGTTTCGCTGCATGGTAATTCTGGTTTACTTGGGAGCAGACTGATTTTTATTCTTGAATGTTCATCTGTGGTCTTGTATCAGCTTCCATGTTTCATTTTACAAGTCACGTCTCAGAGTAACGGTTTTGCTGAAATAAAAAATTCTCTTTTATAAAATCAGTGTCTTCTAAGAAGATTTTCTTTACTAATCCACTCACGAGGGCATAAAAAGTTTTAATTTTTACGACACGCGGTGTTGTCTTCATTTAGAACGTGCAGATTCGTTTTTCAGTCGTAGTTTCTTTTCTTGAATGCGCAGGTGTCCCAAAAATATTTATACACATTTTAATACGGAATATTAACCTTCTTATCGAACTCCGTGTGTTGTTTTTACGAGGGAAACCTAGTGCGGTCTATACTTAACAGATGGCAGCATAATATCTTTTCCCATGATTCAGATACACAAAATGGCGGAGGGTGGATTGAGTTTCGAACAACGAAAATCCGTTAATTGTGTGTATAAATCTTTTTTGAGACATCCTGTACTAAGCGAGTTGGCGGTAAATGCGAGCTTTCTGCCCTCCTCGCAGTCCGAAACTTACTATACGCTTGTGTAAATGAATCGCGAAGTGTCACTGGGGTTCCCCTACCAATAGATTCGCAGTATTTCATGGTGAAGCTAAACTTATTCCAAGAGCTCGAAGGCTCATTATTTTCGAACGTCACGCCAGATACAACCTGCGAGGTCTTTCTAATTCTTTTCTGTTATAAACTCTTTGGAGCAAAGCTTTTTGACAAGTCTTACCTAGTAAGAAATTCTGCATATCTTATGGAAAGAACCAGCCGCTGGGCTTTGTCGTGACCCAGCTCAATCCATTCCACATCATCACATCAATATCGTGAAATTCCTATCTGAGGACGGATTTATGACGAGGCGAATGATGAAGATGTATTGTGGTTAGCGGAGTAATCAGCAAGAACACAGAAGACTATCCGATATTAATTGATGTTGGTATCCAAGGCGACGAGAAGGTTCGTATAACAGCAAAGAAAAGATTCTGAATATAATCGACGCTAGAGTAGTATTCAGGAAAAATGCGCCCTGAGTAAAGCACGTCTGAACACTAGCGAAACGGAAGACGTGGTGATACTCGACTACATCCACGTTAAGACCAGATTCACTTTTGTTCTTCTTTCCGTGAAGTTCCAAATAACGTGCCTCTTTTCGGCGGTCCGGATCAAGGACTTGGATACGTGCGATAGATTTCTTATCTGCTGTGTTGTCTGACGACTCTGACCCCTGATGTGCTCAGCGGAGCTGGTCGATGGCTGATAATAATTAAGGCTGTCGTATTCAACCCTTTTCTTGCTACGCCCGAGGTATATCGCTTAAGATAGTGGTATTCAACCTGGGGTACGCGAAGACATCTTAAGGGGTACGTGAAATTTAAAAAAAAATATATATATTATTTTATGATAAACACTGAATAATCAGTAAAGTAATTTCTTTAATTTATTTTAGATGTAGATTATATACTACAGTAAAACCTCTCTAACTTGGACACTTGCAGTTCCACGATAATGTGTCCAACTTACAGAGGTGTCCAGGATAGAGGGAAAGGGGAAAATCATCCTTTCAAATTGT
>NW_019059645.1:231501-263056 GCF_000696155.1 Zootermopsis nevadensis | reverse complement strand
AGTTGAAGAGAAATTATATCTGGGGGTACGCGAACAAAAAAAGGTTGAACACCACTGGCCTGAATGATTTTTTAAATTTTAAATGATTAGTGAAAGAAGTGGTATTTGAGGTTTTCACGGTGGTGAGTCTGAAGATGGCTGTCTTCTGGGTTGTTGCACTAGGCTACACGGCGCTACAACCCAAAAGACAGCCTTCTTCGGTGAAAGAAATTTATTTTTCTGTGGTTTTCTTATGCACTATCATGGAAAGGGTAAATTAATGGCGACGCGTGTTGTGTGAAACCGAAGAGGTGAGCTCGGTGTTTGGTTACCTGGTTTGCTTAATGTACCTGCGGTTGAAATGTATCCTTCGTTCCGTCTTCGTCGTCGTAGGAAGATTACAGTGGGCAAGCTACCGTTTTCCATTTGTCTTGTTCCAACTGTCGCCTCTCAGGAAGGTAAATTCGACTTTCATCTCGTCCATATTTGGTGTATCACATTTTTACATTTTGACACTGTAATCTGGTAGTGTCAGTCTGAAGTTGATGTAAGATCATCCAGTTCCTTCAAAACTCGAGGCATTCATGAATAAAATAGACTTTTTCTTTGCCTGTCTCATTGATCCTCTGTTAAATTTGTTAAACCGAGAACCAAGTTTTACTTTTTTATATTTTCTTCTGAAGGTGAACTTCATTATAAAGTTATTTGTTCTCCGATAACTTATTGTTATTTGCTATTATTTACGTATTCTGAGTTTCGCCATATTTTGAGTTTTAATTAAATTAACAACCTTCTCTCTGAAATGCTGTTTACATGTTATCTTTCTAAAATATTATCATTTGAATAATAAATGATTGACATACGTATTGATATTTCTTTCTAAATTATTAATTCTGCCCTGAAGATGGAAGCAGTATGTACCTCCGAAACGCCAGTATCTACCGACAAGTCCATAGGCGCCACGAGCCATAAGACCACCAGCGTCGGAAGTAATTGCGTTGAGATGAAAATGCCCTGTCAGAGAAAACACGTGTAATACATTGCATCGAGTAAGCGTTTCGATTATTATGGTGCTTAGACTGTGGCGTCAGTGTAAACCTGAATATTGTCTTTGGAACGATAAAGCGAGCGTTTACTAGGGAATCTCTAAAAGCAAGCCTTACTAAAGTTCTAGCGAATGATAGCCGTACCATTGCCTTTATATGGATCAGAATGTTAGACGTTTAGGACAGAGCTAATGAAAAGTGTCTCATAAGAAAAGTGTTTTCCTCATGGCGGCCCCAGGATACAGCATAAAGGTTTGTAAGCGAAATGAACGTACCAGAGGAAAGCGGAATAACAGATAACATTGCAGCAATAAGGAAGTCAGAAGGCAAATGGCCGAGTCCTTAAAATGAACCGTATGAATGCAAATGAAAATTGCTTTTCAAAAACTACAGAAATTAATGAAAACAGGCTTTTCATTTGGACAAAATTAAAGTTTTGTGCGTTCTTTGGATAGCGAAAACTCTTCATGGGCCGGTTGTGTCTGTCTAGTCGATTCAACTGCAGAAGCACTGGACGGATTTAGGTGAAATTTGGTGTGGATGTTATGCTATTCTGCACGACGTCAGAATCTTATTTATGGAAGTGTAACGTATTATATTTTGTAGATAAAGTATATTTTTGCCTCGTCGTAGCTTGATTTCATTCCTTTGCAAGAAAACGGGACCCAACGCTACATTCCCTGGCTTCTGGATGCTACAGTATAGGGAAGTAAGCTGACAGTTGCTCAGATAGCTCTGTTTTATGAACCCCGAAAGTTATTTACAGTATTCACAAGAGCGCGCATCTGGCCCTATCCTGAGCCAAGTATATCCAATCCATACACTCACACTGTTTTTGTAGCATCCGTTTTAATAATATCCTCCCGTCTATGCTTACGTGCAACTAGTGTTTTACACAGGTGACTGCCGCCATAAGTTTCATGGTTTCAGAGCACATCAACCCTGTAATGATTTAAGTTAGTTCAAAGATATCGTTAAAAATTCCGTTCGTACTGCAAAGAAAACACGCTGAATATTTTTCACAAGGAGCTTTCAGTGCTGTAAATACTCTTCTTTACACTGCGACCGAACAAATTTGTGGCCACTTCAGTGTAAAAATATTGTAATCATTGCATTGAGTTTTGTCGATCAGACCAGTAACACGATTTCCAATAACGAAAACAATTCTTACGGTAACATTAACATAATTTATAATTGAGGCTACAGGTGAAATGTTGATACTGGGATTTAATTTATGCTTTTAGGATTCATTAATTTCAGTTCGATTCACTTCGTATTAGCGCTGTTACGTACGTTGATGGATTGGGTGAATTTAATTGACAGCTAAATTCAGTTATTAATAATTTCGTGCTTTGCGAGAGTTACAGAATCTCTGTGAACTGTAACTGATATTGATACACAAAATGATGATGTTGGTTTAGCAAGAGATCCTGGGAAAGTGGGCTTGGCTGTACTTGTTTTACCAATTCACAGTTTTGAATTGAAGAGAAACTTGTCGTGTGACAAGAGCAGAAGACTATAACAACTTCAAAATTAAGTTTCTGGGAAGAAGTCCTGAATGACACCTTCCTTCCAACGAACGCGTAAATCGATAGAAAGTCTCGCGGTGATTATAAATTTACTAGTGAAAACGAAAACCTTTTAAATTAAACGGGGGATGACATTTTTCGTCATTTCTTTCTTACTTTTATGTAAATTCTCTCCTCTCTCCAACATTCATTCCTTCACCTTCAAACTTGTAAGAAAAAGACCGTGCTACGTACTATGTTATTCCGTTTTCATAACTCATATTAGAGGTACATCTAAAAGCTGCCGAATGGTAGCAGGACTTTGTAAGAATAGTGCATTTTGCCATCTAACGTCATTACTAAGAACTTTTAGTTTTCTGTGAACACCCCAAACCTTCTTCAAAGCAAGCAAACATCAAATTCTGTTTTGTATTTTACAGTGTACATACTTCTCTGTTTGTCTGTATCATTTTTAATTCTTAATAATTGCTTGAGTGGGTGAAACTTGTCTAGTGATTACAAGCGCTCAACAACAACAAATGAGGAAGGATATCTCGCACTATAATGACAAGCAATCGCTGAATAGGGTAGCTTCTGAAATGTCATTTGTATTAACGTACATCGGACAGTTAGCATTGTAACTCACATTCTGATTAAAGTTGTTTATTTTCTTATCCGTAATAGTACCTAAAAGTGGACTAAGGCGGATTCTCCAGTATCAGTTTTCTTTCCACGAATCAGAATAATCCTAAGGATAAATCTCCTGACAGGAGCAGCTCATAGTGGCGTTTAGTGCTATGAGGATAATGAATTTTCTGCCATAGCCAGGAATATTCCGAGAATGAACGAGCCTAAGACTGGAGACAAATATAATTGCTTCCTTCACACTCCAGTATTCTTGAAAGGGATGCAATTGGAACGAAACAGGTCTACGAAAGACAAGCTGCTTTAGTCCGTGCACATACTCCCGCTTCAATCGAGAAATATCATTCTTTGAAGAAATTTTATCCTTTCGAAACCAGTAAATTTAATTTTGAAGATGACTGTCTCAGAGCGTTGTCCCTTGATAGTGTTAGCTTTTGCCTTACTATAACAGCATTAGCCCTTTGAAGTCGAAGCTCGTCTTAATTAATATTTAAGCATTCAGCCCGTACCGAAAAGAAAACACTACACCTCGCCATTACAGAGATCAACTGGTTAACGCTGGTTAGGGGAATATTCGATTTTTACAACGAAAATCATACGAAACCCACAATGCAAAATGGAGATTTGCAAAAGACGAGACCTAACCGTTAGGCTGTGCCCGTCAGCAACGTCGAACATCCCTGCAAATTGGTTATCAGACCTGCTTCATATTCGGGCGGTCCTCGGTTCAAGTCTCCGCTCGGAGACCGGATAATTTGAAATGTTTTCGTGGATTTTTTTAGATCATTTGAAAGGAGGGGGCACCTTAGTACTAGTGACATAATGACGAATGCCACAGAAAATATCTAGTTGATCATCTGGGTCTGAACGGGATATGACGTCCAGCAAACGCCCCTGTAACCTTGTGAGATTCGATGTGAAAACCTATTGATTGAGAGGCAGACGTACTTGGTATTTGACAGTACATTACATGGCAATGAAGGGACATAAACTCAGAGTGCCATGTTTCGCTGAGAGTGTAAACTAATTAGCCACTAGATCGGAAATAAAAAAAACAACCAGATCTATGGGTGTAGCCTTAATACAGCGTACTGACCACTCAATAAAACAGTTGATCGCTTATAACTAACCATGGTTTGAACTCCATGGCGCAGAGTGTTTCTTGAAAAGCTAATACTCGTATAACTGAATGACTCGAGTCGTAATTAAACACTCGACTGGTCGCTTTTATGGAGGTCAAACATTGAGGACTACGTTCGCTTCTGGGATCTGCCCGGAGTCTGACGGAGGATTCAGCCTTGTAATTAATTTTGTACGGCCTATTATGGTATTAGCCTGATTGAGTTATGTTGTAAACCACAGCTTAAAGTGACCAACATTTTGAGTTGCGAGTAATATATCCAGTCAGCTGCACATATGATAGACATTCAGAGGACAAATTTCGTTTCCAATATCCACGTCAACCGAAACGAAAGTTCAGTAAATCCACTCCTTGTTTTTATTTTCCCCTTTTGTTGCTCATTTGCTTTATTCTTTATCTTTATCTTTATTCAAGGTCACCATGGTTACTAGGCCGCTGCTCACTCCAGTTGCGCAAAAGTTGTTCAAATGCGAATATGGAAAATTCTGAAACGTTACTTTGTGTTGAAATCGTTTGCTACTGTTCGCGAACCATTTAACAATGCGTATCATGACTAGGAGGTACGTAATAAGACAACAATGCACCCATTGTTAACTAAATTTCGGGAAACAGGAAGTTTCTGTCTGTGATAAGTAATTGTTAACCAAATACCAGCTGATATTGGGGCCTTATTACCGCCACGGTGGTCTAGCGGTTAGAACGCTGGCCTTGTAATCCTGGGGTCTCGGGTTCGATTCCCGGCGGTGCCCGAATTTATAACTTGTGTTGGGCAAGGCCGTGGTCTAGGCAACACGGAGTTTTCCTCCGGGGGCTTCCCCGGTTTCTCCGTGGCATCCAAACAATTACTCCATTCACACACAGAAGAAGGCAATGGCAAACCACTTCTGGATCATCTGCCAAGAACGTATATGAACAGGTCCCAGTCCGAGAAAAGGATGGAAGGATCCTGTTCATATGGACCTGTCGTCAGACAGAACACTAAATAATAATAATAATAATATTGGGGCTTTACCTGTCAGCTATAACAATGGAACACGGGTGTAAGAATGAAATAATGCCATTGTGGAGTAGTAGTTCGGGTTGCGTTTTAAATGGAACATTCTGTATCTGTCTGTCTGTCTGTCTGTCGCCTGCACGTGAGTTCCAGTAACCTACAACCACAGGCATTTCAGTGGCTATTTCTTTTTAGATGATCGGTCGAACCTCATTTTGAGCTTGTCACATTCGTCAATAAATCACGTAATGGAAATCTGAGAGCTTATAATAAACACGGTCATTGTGCTGATGACAGCCATCTGATGACACTTATGATTATCGTATTACTTTTTGACCTAATTTTGTTGATGACCGAAGGTAAGCGTTGGTTTCTGAAAACAATGCCCTTTGACGTCAGTTTATGAAACACCGCTGGTAGATTCACCGTGAAACTTCACGTGTAATAAATGGCCTGCCTACAACTGTTCTAGACTGACTTTTCTCCCTCGGTGATATCTGCTTTAAAATTCCAGTAATTCTCTCTTTATATGAATTTAAAAATTTCTGGTGTTTATTGCCTTGGAAACCGTAGTAATATTGGTTAACTTTATGGCGTTTTTATTTTACAGCTAATCAGGCTAATTGCTGAAATTATTAACTGCGGTAGTAGATTCCATAACTTCTAAAAGCTTCGCACTGGACACCATCCACCTCTCGTTAATACCAATCTTGATCTTATTCTCCCATCTCCTTCTAGGTCTTCCAAATGAGTTCTTTCCGGTATCTGCCCGAACATAAATTGTGTGTTGTCCTCGTCTCCCCCATCAAAGCAAAATTCTTGGTAATCGCTGTGCGTGTAACGACATTCTAAGGGGAAACTTTGTTATGATTTTGTGAGGTGTCACTTCTGTAATGAGATAGCTTCGTAAAAATACGAAGATGTTTTATATACTGGTATTGTTGTAACACAGCCATATTTTGTTTAATGCACAAAGCAGTCTACTTTTTCTTAATAGTACTAGACCACGCAACGCCACTGCTTTAAAAAAAACGAGGAGTTTGTGATGTCATGTCTCTTTAGTCTTAGAACCTGAGTTTAATGTTGGATATCAATAGTCAACTGCCTTTTCTTGTAGTGTGTAGTACCGCCACGGTGGTGTAGCGGTTAGAACGCTGGCCTTGTAATCCTGGGGGTCTCGGGTTCGATTCCCGGCGGTGCCCGAATTTATAACTTGTGTTGGGCAAGGCCGTGGTCTAGGCAACACGGAGTTTTCCTCCGGGGGCTTCCCCGGTTTCTCCGTGGCATCCCATTCACACACAGAAGAAGGCAATGGCAAACCACTTCTGGATCATCTGCCAAGAACGTATATGAACAGGTCCCAGTCCGAGAAAAGGATGGAAGGATCCTGTTCATATGGACCTGTCGTCACACAGAACACTAAAAAAAAGTGTGTAGTGTTTCATTTGTCAGATAATAAAGTGTCCTATTAATGATCGTGTTTTTGTGATGCACGTAGAAAATCTAATAATACGCGTTGTCAGAAACAGTGACAAGTTGGTTACTTAATATGTGAGAGCTAATGATTAATTAAGTGCAGTTTTAAGAAATAACTTGGCGAAGAAATGTTAGTTTACGTAGGTGTTAAATAAGCGTCAAGACCATTGAAGTACATAATATCACAGAAAACGTGTCTGGAAAATGCGTAGGTCTGCTCGAAATTGAACAGCGTCTTTATACTCTTGTTCGGTGCTAAGAAAAAGGCACAAGTCTTATCATGGCATCGCAAACTCGTGTTACAAGCCTTGGGTGTTTTTCTTAACTTAAATAACTCGTGTATCTTTTTTGTTAGTATGACATAAGGTATTGAACATGACGTAAAGTTGAAAGATGTGAGCTATTTTGAGATTCCGTGTAACCTCATTTCTCTGTCTTAGACTCTTCATATTTAGAGAATGAACGTCAGTGAGCGGTAACAAGCAAAGAGAGAAGTGTGTAATTTGGTGAATATTTAAGCTGTCTCAAGAGAAACTGAGCACTCGCGGAGGAACGTTCTTGTGGCAATAAATTGAAACCAATATCGTCTAGAGCGTTTGATCTCTCGTCTTCATGAACGTACCATATTTCACAAGGAAACAAATTTACGTCGTTTCCTGATGGTTGCTTGAATTGATCTGTCTTATATTGTAAGAGTGAGGTTTTCTTCGTCTCTTTCATTTTACTGAGATTTCAGATTCTCACGTCGGAACTCTGGTACAAGTTTACCGACGTTTTAGAGGTGCTTGCCCTGATGGCGGCGACAGCAAGCGCCTCGGAAACGTCGGTAAGCTTGATGAAAGACTCTCTGGCTACAAGCCTCGTCAGGTGTCTCAATGGTGAATTAATCAGATCCTCTGCCGACGTTTCGACAGCCATCTCTGTTCTCATCTTCAGGGCAGCTTCGTAATAAACTGGTCCTCTGTAGCGCGCCCGCCGATGGGAACTGGAGATGGACGGCAGGAAGTGACGTTGGCAGAAGACGTGATTTATTCACCGTTTAGCCACCTGACGCGGCTTGTAGCCCGGAGTCTTTCATCGACTTTAGTCGCCGCGAAAGCATAACTTTATACGTCGGTAAGCTTCTACCAGAAAAGACGGCGTAGGAACCAGAAGACATTCATCTTCGCCATGAATTTTAATGAACCAGTGCATCGTTATTAGCAACTGGATCCAGTGCTCCATTTGACCTTATCTAGTTTCGTTGTTCTGGACATTGGCGGTCGCACTTGGAGCGCCGTGCAAGTCACTAAATCAACCCGCACCACACGTTGTACGTCCGAATGCTAAGCGCAAGATGGAAACAAATCCGCAGACGCAGGCAGCGAATGACTAATTACCTTGTTCGTAATTAAGAAGGTTGGGGTCGTGTGTCCAGTAATCGGTCTTCGTGGTCATTTGTTGTAGTCTGATGTCTGCGAACCTAGCCTGACTCCGCTGAGTTGTTCACAACGCTAATAAGCATCATACATCACATATATCGCACTCCGCAGACACATCCATTATTTTCCTTTGTGTATTTTGTTTAAGAAAGAGACCCCCCCCCCCAGTTACCTGCTTTTTTATTCACTTTCTGGGCAGTTGATAATAATTACTCAGCTGGTTGAAAAAAATTTCGAGCTTTTAAGGCACCTTAAAGTTCGTTCTGTCGTGTTGTTCAGTAAGTAAACTTTTTTTCACTGTTATCAGGTGGAATTTCACATTCATTAAAGTAGGAATGTACGGGCTTCCCGTACTCGTCAGAATATGTCATTGGGTTAAGATACGCCACTGTAATTACCTAAAAGCAGATACTCTTAAGTCTGGCCACTGAGTGTTCTCACAGACGGTGTAAACATGAAATTCTCTGAATTGACGTGAGCTGTTGCAGTCTGACAGTAAATGTGATTAAACCTCGTCTCAAATCTCGTTATCATCATCATCGCCGGGACCGTCAGAGTCCAACGGGTACCGTGTTTCTTCCCTCTGAGAGGGGGGTTAAAGCAGTCGGAGCATGAAGCTATGCACTCATCTCCATCTAATGTTATTATTATTATTAAGTGTTCTGTCTTACGACAGGTCCATTGCTCTGCCCAAAAAGAGCTCTCCAGTTGTCCCTATTCTCGGCTTCTCGCTTTAATTCCTGGGACGTCATCTTCTTTCCTTGTTTAAGGTCGTCGGTTAGCTGTATCAATCTTCTTCCTCGTCCTCTCTTTCCTTCAACCTGGCCTTCGATGATGTCACTCAGTAACCCCTTCCTTCTCATAATATGTCCCAGCCAGTTAGCTTTCCTTCGTGTAATCGCCTGCAGAATGATTCTTTGCTCTTTGACTCTCCTCAATACTTCTTCGTTGGTCCCTCGATCCGTCCACCTGATCTTCTCTATTCTTCTCCAACACCACATTTCAAAACTCTCCAGGTATTTCTGTTCCTTCTTCCTGAGTGTCCAAGTCTCTGCTCCATACAGCGCGACACTCCATACGTAACACTTCACTAGTTTCTTCTTCATCTCCAAGCCCAACTTGCTAGTGAGAAGTATCCTCTTCTTGACGAAAGCTGCCTTGGCCATGGCTATGGAAAAAATGAGTTCTTCCATACGCTGAGCATTAAGGACAACTTTATCTTTACGTATTCTAGAATTTGCAAGTCGTAGCGGTTTGCGGGCCGACGTTTGTGAAACAGAGAGACAGGTAATACGGGGTTCGATTAATTCCCAGCTTGTTAAAGCTCAGTCTCTGGAGTGAAAAAGCGGCAATGACTAGCCTATACATGTTGTTACTCAGCGAGGACATGTATAGACATTGAGGTTATGTTTGCATGACAGCATCAATCATTGGGGAGGTAAATTTTACATGCGCATTTTACAGGATGAAACCTGTCACGCAAACACACACACTGAATGCGAACACCCTACGCGGCCTCGAAATTGTTTAATCACGTTTTCAATTACATAAAATAGACAAACATTAAAAATTGCCACTTTGGGCAAACAGAGGTTTAGAATGTGTGAGCCTGCAGAAGAATTTTGTGTGGACTGAATACATTTACGCAATACAGAGCTCAGTGTGGAACGAGAATATTCATTAAACATAAATAAACAGGATTTTCTGTGCGTAATAAATTGAGTATTTATTAGTAGGGACCCTCGTATTTGTATAACCTGAACTTCAGACATAGACTTGCGTCGCTTTTCCATAATATATTAGGGATGGACAATGAGTCCATTAACGTCCGCAGTTCCACAGAGAATGGGCTTACCTTACCCATCATCGCCCTGAAGATGGAGTCAGTAAGTACGGCGAAACATGTACAAGACAGCCCCATCCTCACAGAATTTGTCCTGGCCACCATGTCCTTCTCCTTTTAGATAAATGTTATGCGTGATTCTTTTGCACCGAAACGTCTTTTGTTTATGATAGTTTTATAAATGACAGGGATTAAGTTTTAAGTAATTTATTCCGTAATTCATCGGGATATGTATTGCCCTGAAAAATTTGCTATTACTTTAATTTTAAGTGATGAGGATTCATGTTAATGTTGTGTTAGGAATCTATAGACTTGCATTAATTTAAGTAAACCAACTATCCAAAGTATGAATTAGTAACAACGTGTTTTGGATTGAGCAACTTGTATTAAATGTTCTTCTCTTTAATGTGTAAATGGAATTTCCCATCAGAGTCTGAGGTCTTGAATTAATTCTGTTAGCATCTGTACGCGTTAAATTGAAAGCTCTATTATTATGTCCGTACACTATATCCACCTACGTGTTTCAACGTGTGAATTCTGACAGCAAAAGTGAATTGTGTGCGTCAGTGTTTAAAGTTAAACAATTCAGTTAAGTTGATTTCGTTTAGAGAATTTGGTGGTCGCCCACTTGCTCAGCTACCGACGTTTTATGGAGCGATTTCCCGGGCTGTTGTAGCTCTGTTGTTGATTTATTATATACGTACTGTCTATCTGAGCAGAGAATTTATTCGACCTTGAAGCCGTGACGTCATGCTGAACGCTATCCTAAAAACATCGCCCCTTAGTAAAAATGTTTGTATTGTTGGTGCAGTCTGCAGTGATATTTAATAATGTGGGTTTTTATCAGTGATCCTACTAATATAATGAATTCTAACGATAAAACACTGAGAAAACAAGAACGAGACGAAATACTGTATAAAGCTAAATAAACTGATGAAAGCTGAAAGTCGGCCGATGTTTTTACCGCGTGTTAGAATGACTCTGCTCATGCGCCGATGGGTACTTGATTTTAAAGGTCGAGTCAATTCTCTGCTCAGACAGACTTCCGTGCGCTGGCACTGATCTATCTGGACGTTGTTAGAGTAGGCCATCTCTTCGTCTCCTCAGTGTTCGTGTTTAATTTCTGTCTCCGCTTGTTACAGAAACTTACGTCTGCCCGGTGACACACTTCAAATGCAACAGCCACTTCTGCATTCCAGGCGACAACGTTTGTAACTTCGTTGACGACTGTGGCGACGGCTCGGATGAGAACAAATGCTGTGAGCGACAACTAATTATTAAACCACGTGACGTAATCGGCCCGTGAGAAATTTGGACCAGTTTATAAAGTTTCGGTACATGCAGTGCATGATTATACGTTTGTTTTCGGTGTGAAATCTGTCTTCACACAAGGCAGACTTCGATAACCCGTTTGTGTTCGCCATGAAACCGAAAGTTGTATGTATAGAGTGTCCCAAAAGGATGTATACGATAATTCAATTAATTGTTTGTTTCTCTGAACTCAATCGACCCTTCGTCATTTTGCGTATATTATGGTGCATTCTGTTAAGACCACACTAGTATTTAATTTATGAGTTATTTAAGGACGTTCTCAGTAGTTCATAGTGTAATTGTCAAACAATGGAATGATTAATGAATATTGAATTGAAAAAGTATGTGGAATTAAAAGGTCGTGACCTAATTTGAGGCACTGTCCCGGCATTTGTCTGGAGGGACTGAGGTAAACCAGTAACAAATTCTGTCAGGACAGTGAGTCTCCGGGCACAAATTCGAACCCCAGGCCTCCCGAATGCGAAACACGAGTGTTAGCTGTTCGGCCACGACATTTGGTGGATGGCATGTGTCATGTTGTTTTGGGTGAGGATAGGAAAGGCCGAGTGACGAGGCAGTTTTATCGACAGTTGTGGGGTCGAAACGACCCTCTCGAATTTTAAATAATCGCTGGACGCTTTGACGGCCGTGGTTTGGTGGTCAGGCTTCAGTTTCGACCAACCGCGACACCACGAAGTGCTTGAGTGGCAATCGAAAATATTCTTCGGCTGTTACAACCTTCAAAAACCGTAAGAACCCCCCCTTAAAAAAAAAGAAGACGTTATCGCGTCACAACTATGCAGTCATTTGTTTCAACGGGTTGATAATATTGAAACGAATTTCAAAAATATGGGCTGTAAGTGTCCAGACTTGTGTTCATTTGATGACGTTCTTCTGGGTTTTGGCGCCGTGTACATGACAACGTTCTGGAGAAACGTACTGTCTCCATCTTTAGTCCAGAAGATGGAGGCATGTCATCTACTGGCGAGTCTGCACTGCGCCAAAGCCCAGGCCATGATCCCATGACCTTCATCCTCGAGGCCTTGAAAGCCTCAATACCGAGCCCGCCACTGGATCATATCCTGAGCCAGCTGAATCCAGTCCACACTATTTCTTTACGATCCTGTTAAAATATAATTATGTTATCTACGTCTAGGTCTCCCAAGTGGTCCCTTTCCTTTGTATTTCCTCACTAGTGTCATCTATGTGTTTTACACGTCTTTCGAGCGTTTTAGTGTGTCGCGTGTTCCGTGCACCTGGACTTAATTGCCCTAATAGTATTCTGTGAAAAGTACAAAGTATGAGGGCGTTCCGACCTTTATTTACTTAATTTTATTTCGTGTGCTTCTCCTAAACAATTAAATTAGTCGGTGATGCGACCTTTATGAATACGCATATAAAATGTACGTAGAAGCAGGTCGTGAGGAGTTCTTTACAGTAGGAGACAGGATGCCTCCAGAGAGAGAGAGGGCTTAAAATTTTCTTATCGTTCGAGGTGGGAGTGAGATTGTCTGCCTTGTAATTGCATTTCTGCTTGGATCTTGTTCTAACGCGGGAGGAATTTCTTGACTCGTCCGTGGATCTGCTTTGTGCTATGCGCCTCCCGATACAAGACGGTCTACGGAAAGGAAATTGGCAAGAGACTGGAGAAAATTTCATAATGAGTAACTTTATAATTTGTATTCTTCACATGTTGTAATTCAAGTGGATTCAGTTAATTGCGATGAGATGGGATGAAAATTCAAACAAGATTTGAGATGGCAAATTTCAAAAGGTAGCCCACTTGGAAGACCAAATTGTAGATGGAATAATAATATTAAAATTTGTTTTAAAGAAGTAGTATGTAAGAGTGTGAACTCAGCTCGCTTGGGATTGGGTCCAGTTGCGGTCTGTCGTGAACACTATAATGGACGGCTACGGGACTATAAGCTTTTCAAGCAGAACTCTGCACAATAAAAATTCCGTTTATTATAATCCATTTCAGTATTATTTCCCCATCTGAGCTACGTTTCTCGAATGATATTTTTCCTTGTGTTTTTCGAATTATGTATACCCGGTTTTTCACGCGTGCTACTTGTACAGTCCATCTCATTGTACCATACGGATTTTAACTGCTCTGAACACCGTAATTTTCCTTCGTGTTCTATAAAAGTATAGAATTTTGAGTCTGGGGTGGTTATAGGGTGTTTCACGTGTTCCCAAACATTTATTTGTAGACACTGAAAAACAAATCAGATGATAATAGAACGTCGTGTAACTGTAGTCTTATTTTGAAACCTAATTCTGGTGCTTAACGTGGCATTAAGTTGATGTAATGTAAACGTATTTATGTTTTAGCTCACAGGAAATGTTGGAATGCGGAGTTCAAATGCCATAATGGGGAATGTATCAGACCTGGCTTTGTGTGTGATGGAACCCAGGACTGCAAGGACGGGTCGGATGAAACTGACTGTGGCCCAGGTAGTTTTTCTGAAAAGTTATGCTGTAAGAATTTTTAATTTCCCACGTTTTCCTCAGTAACTTGGTCTTTGTGATCAAAATCAGCACACGTGTAGGATTTGAGGTTTTCACAGCGTTGAGTCTGAAGATTGCTGTCTTCTGGGTCATTCATCGCCCTGATGATGGAGGCAGTATGACCTCTGAAAACGTTGGTGGAGATCTACCAGACTACACAATGCCATAACAGCTGCAAAACGTCTCGAGATGTGATCTTCTCTCTAGTTTTCAGCTTTGTGTGTCAGTGAGGATTTCCGTTAGTGTCGTCGTATGAATTTGTTAGTGGATATTTGTAACTTTTTGTGGTAAATACAGAGTGTCCGGATGAAAAGTATCCAAGATAAAAAAAATTATATCTCGGAAACTAATGGAGATGTGAAAACAAAATAATTTATTTTATTTTATTTTCAAATATCTCAAATTGAAGTGCTGTATTGTGTGTTGGCGTGTTCCACAGAGATGTTTGTGGTGTGCGGTGATGGGTCGAAGGTCCACCGCTACTATTGGTGTGATGGTTGGCCTGACTGCCCCGACAATCATGCTGACGAACTGAACTGTGAGTGACAAGACAGCTTCTGCATGCTTACTTGAATGTTTGCTGTGATACGAAGAAAATTCTAAGCAATAGACGTTAAGCAGGGATTTGCCCTCTTTTGAGACTAATTTATCTTAACATTAACTTTTTAAAGATTAAAGCATAATATGTTTGAAAATTTTGACATTTTTGGAGACACACCGTTGGGGATTTTTTTTATTTTGAATAATATCTGTGTGGTAAAGCATTTGATGCTTTAATTAAATTAATTTAATTTTAAGTTAATTCATTTAATTTGAAGAGAATTTAAAGTATACATTAAAATTTGCATGAAATATATTTTCCGTTGAATTTTAACAGAGTTGTTAGTTATTTTCTTGAACTGTGTCAAGCAGTTCGTCATTTAGAGGGGACACCCTGTATGTACTGAGCTCGCGAATTGAATGTAATGGCTTTGGCCTTCGTCTTCACTGTGTGGGCTGTTCAGAATTTCGTATAGTGACGAGCCTTGACGAAGAGGGTTTCGTTTGCCAACAGCGCACAAAGAACTCAGACGCAATGTCGAATTTATAGTGAAAGATCAAAATATTACTAATATAGGCGTAAGAGTTTTTAAACATTGTTAATAACAACTGTAAAAGTTATAATCGGAGTCGGAAAATAGTTTTCACATGCGTTATTAGAACAAGAAGGATATTAATTTTGATGTTTGTGCTCTGCTGTTTCATTTTTTTTATCAGAAACTGATTTTTCAGAGGATAAAGTAGGTAGAGTATGTACATCAACATCCAGCACATAGTCCCTACATTATTTGTCGACAATTTGTATTTAGTTCTATTGTTTTTGGAGAAAAGTGTTCATAAAACGAAACATTTGTTATCTTAGACAAACACATGTTACTCAATACTTCACAGTCTGTGTTTTGAACAGTCCTATTAGGTTTCATTAAGGTCAGTAATCAAATGTATTTACGCGGATGGGCTGTTTGCTGCACTATATGTACGATCGAATTCCAGCCAAGGCAAATATTTTATCGCACCTTCAAATAAGTTGCAGATTATTATTAGAATGGTTTGTTTCCTTCTTGGGAGGAATGTCTAAAATTAATTAATTTGTTAATCTGACAAATTAGCCAAGTGCATGGAACAAAGTCCTCTTTGAGGAGCTTATAATATTCTCAAGTAGGCAAGAAATTCCTCGCCCATTATGGAACGTTGAGTTTTATTACCGTGCTTACGAGAGGAAGCCACTGATCATATCCTGAATCTTTTATTAAGTACCTTTTTTATGTGGCAGGTGATAGGAAGGAACAAGTTTTTACCTAATTACCGATTTTGTGGAACATGATCGGATACGTACCGTCACTGTGTTTTAATTGCTGATTTATGGGTAATACTTCATACAGAATTCTGTAGGTATGTTTACGATCTGTTGACATCCAAAATCCATGTGCCTTGCTCCAATGGTTAATTAGTTATCGACATTAAAGCGGAAGCTGAAATGCATATTTTATGTAGCTGTCATATTGTTGCACGTTCTCCTTAAAGTTGCATTAAAAAAAGCATATTGTCATTTCATGTTATTAAATTATGTGGTGCTCCCACTTCACAGATTTGTGCTTCAGTTATGTTGATGTTTTCGATTGTACGAAATTAGCCTGTTTTGTGCTTATCTTGCTGATAACGCACGAAAGACGAAGACTGTATTTACGATTATCGCCCTGATGATGGAGGCAGCAAGCACTTTTGAAACGTGGGCAAACTTCTAACAGATTACACGGCGCTACAACTCAGAGGACAGTCTTCTTCATACTCACCGCCTCGAGAACGTGATCATTATTTCGACACGGTGTTGACAGTCAAAATATGTTCCTTAATGATTAACATTGCTAGTAGGGTTCTAGATTCGTACTGACACTACTTGAGAAATGTTTTGCGACAGCTTCGTTATCTCCATGCATTTAGGAATTTAATGCCACGTTAAAATAGTCCCTCGATGATAATTAGATTGTAAGATATCAAAGCGAATATTTGACTTAATGAATAATGGCGGTTAGGGCAGACGAAGTGAAACGGATAACATCGTACGAAGGGAATTTGGAGTGGACCTAGTTTTAGTTGGTATGGACATTTATGTTTGACTTCTTACCTCGCACACCATTGGGCAATGTTAAAACTAAATCGTAGTAATGAGTCGTTCTTGAAGAATTAGAGCAGTGTGAGTCCTTCGATTTACTGATTTATAAAACAAAATGAACGATGTTATTTAGCTCAAGAAATACTACGTAAAAGTTTGCAGTGTAATTTATACTTTGTTGTCATTGTATCGATTTTAAATCCACCTTTCGGTGGCGTTGGTGCTTGACTGGGAGATCCCACACAGCGAGTACACACGTTGGAACTCTCATGGGGAAGATACCACCTGAAGGACTGAGATGGGATGATGATATTTCAGATAAGCGAGTTGTGAACCTGACTGAACCACACAACATACGAGGCTCGTCCCCCAAGTAAGTTTCCCTGGGGCCGTTTACAGAAACAAAGCACAATTTCATGGAAATATTTATTGCAACAGATACAGCAAGTGTCCAGCTATTTTTCAACATATTCGCCACCGGAATTGAGACATTTGTCATACCGTGGGACCAACTTTTAATACCTGTGTCGTAGAAGTCTGCCGCCTGGGATTGGAACCACTGTGTGACAGCCATCTCCGCCTCTCTGTCATTCTCAAAACGCTGACGCTGACGCTGACCGGACAGGAATTTCTTGAGGTGTAGGAAAAGATGGAAATCACTGGGAGCGAGGTCCGGGCTGTAGGGTGGATGATTAAACACCTCCCAGCTGAACTCCTGCAGGAGACTTGCTGTCTGTCGAGCCGTGTGCGGCCTAGCGTTATCACTGACCGCACTTCACAGTCGGCGGGAGCTGGAATAAGAACCTCCATCTTCAACAGCTGCAACGATGCTACTGTGAGAACGCGGGAAGTGCCGTTAGTGCATGCGCCATGCTACGTCATTGCTCTATCACGTACGCACAGTCGCTTCGCTGAATATAAGGTTTGCTAGCTGTGGGACGAGTGGGAAACTTACTTTTGGGACGCGCCTCGTACTTATTCAATTTACAGCGCCGCGCTAGTGGTCGGTTCTGTTCCGACTTATTTCCTGAATTGTATTCTCAGTTTATCTTTTTCTGAGCACAAACGATAGTCTGACGTTCTGTTGCACGTTTCGCAGAATTTAATTACCAAACGCGAGCAGGCAGTATTGTAAATTACCGTTTAAAATCATCACCACGTCATTTATAAGCCGAGATTTTCGCGACAGGACAGGAGTTAACTGTTCCCAGCAACGACCAAAACGGCTATGGGTCCCACCCAGCCTCCTATCCAATGGATACCGTGGGGGCCGAGGTCCATATACAGGGTGTTCCAGAAAAATATACATTCATTCAATAAATTAAACAATGACGTTTTAATAAACTTAACCATCACACACGTCAGTAGTTGGTGAGACCTTGAAGTGTTGCTTGGTCTGGGTTGTACGCCGCGTCCTTCAAGTAGCCCCTGGCGTGGTGGTGTTGTCAAGACCGGCCCTGACATCACGATGGTAATGTGGCGTGACCCGTTTTGTTGATACCACCACAATGGACTCTTGAATGTGTACACATTTTTTGGGACACCCTGTAGTATTATGATACCGGTGAAGATTGTTAGGCTTGGAATAATAAATGAGTGTACAGGAAATGAGCGTCTGGCGCAATGAGCCGTGCAAAATCTCGTCGAGAAAAACCGACGCCTGATGGAACTTGCGGGTTGTACGCTCTTTCGCTCGTGACGTCAAAATGCGTCTGAAAAGTTGAATGTTTTCCGATTATTCCGCGCTCCAGTAAAAGGCGCGCCTCGTCTTGAATATTACTTCCTGGTGTCTGCGTGTGGATACGTGGATTAGGATTAGACCTCGGCTGCGGTCGTGTTTTGTCGTCGGTCGACAACGGCTTTCGTTCAAGGTCACTTGTGACGGGATGGCGCCTCCGTACGGAAATCGTTGTTTTCCTCATGGCACAGAAACTAAACCCTTCGAATTGGTAGAGGAGAAGTAAGAGATAATTCCTGGAGAGGGGAGAAACATCGTCTTATGGTTAGAAACAGGACCGTTTAGTCGGAGTCGTGGAGTCGAACCTCGATATAAAATCTTAAGAACAATTTCTATACCGTGTGAGCCGCCGGTGGCCTAACGCTTAGGGAGATTCAACGACGCGTTGAGCCAAAATGTGTGGGAATAATGCTCTGTAACTTTGGCTCCGGTACCTTAAGAATACAAAATGTCTAGAAATCAACCGATTTCTGCAATAACTATTACACGTATAATTAAATATAGGTTATAAGTCTAAAAAGTGGACTGATGATTCACGTAGTGGTGATTAAATCTCTTATGATGCCATGTACCATTTTAGTAGGTCTACCATTATTAATACATATTGGAACGAATGTCTGAAGACAGACATCCTAAGGCTGCGCTCAGCTACAAACCTAGCTGGAAATGAGATCGAGGTCGACCAAGAAGGAGATGGGAAGATCAATTTGAAGCCGGAACAGGCATTAGTGCCTCCTCTCTCTTTCTCTCATTCGCTCTATTTTACGTGCCTTAGGTCAGAACTGCACTGGTGTCGACGAGTTCCTCTGCCCGAACGGGCGTTGTATCCGCCGAGCTAACGTGTGCGACTCCCAGTGTGACTGTGTTCCCAACCCGTTGGAAAGCGCGTTGCACCAGCCGTGCGCCGACGAGACCGACTGCGACACCTATTACACCAACATCTACGGTGAGAATAAGGAACACCCTGTACAATACAGTATGTTGTTGGTATCCAGAAATGCCTACATAAGGCGATGGCTACTCAACCAATCGATAATTTCCCCACTTTTAAAAGAACAGAAAGTCGCCGTTGTACCCAACCTTGAGCCAGTTTGTTCCAATCAACGCCTTTATCATTTGCTGCTGTCTTATAAGCGGTTTGCCAACCGGGAATTTTCGTTTCTCGTTTTCCCCACATGCGCCCTGTTTCGTATCCATCTCAATCTTCTTCATTTTATAAACCAGAAAACCAGAGGCTAATAATATTAAGTGAAGAGTTAAAATTATAAATTCCCATAATGCTTCACGCCTACGTAAAATAATAATAATAATAAGATTCTGAATATTTTAAGATCTGTAAATCCTGAGCGCAGATGAAATGATAATATTAAAGTGAATCTTCGTTCATTTGGCCAAGGACAGGGTCCAATGGCCTTCAGTGCATCTCCTCTATTTCATGCTTACTGTTAAAATGCCGTTTGTGGTGATGACGACGTGGCATTACAGTGAGCGTTGTTTCTTGCTGTAATCACAGGTATCCATCTGTGTAATCCATCTCTGACTCTGAACTGCATTGAACCAAACCAGAACAGAGATAAGGACCGTTGCATACACCCAGAATTCATCTGTGACCAGACAAATGACTGTCAGAATGGAAATTACCTGTCGGATGAATTTGGCTGTCGTAAGTAATTGCAGAGTTATTTATGTTTGCGAGTCCTTGAGTGTGTAGTAACTTCTGAATGATGTACCAGGTGTGTGTGTGGAGTATGTGTGAATTTGACAAATTACCACCTTATTTCATTATTACCGCTAATTCTTGTCCTCTTTCCTTTGTTTCCACATCCCTTCATTAATGTACTTTGTCTTCGTTTTCTCCAGCTGTCTCCTCTCGTGTTCCTGTCTTTCAAATCACGCTCTTCTGTAATTGATTTAATATAGATTTTCCATTTGTATGCAGACGTCTCTCATTTTGTTTGTTTAGCGCTGAAAAATACAGAAAATTTGCATATCTCATTTATATCTACGCAAAATTTCTTCAATTTTTGTTTCCTGTCCGTCACATGCCCTTACGATGTCTACAGACGTCATACAGCATTTTACGACTGTTATTGATAGATTTTTTAACAAACTTTGTATTTGCACTTTACAGAATATGGAAGTTTTCAATTAGCAGAATAAATTATGGTGATAAAACTGTACCGCCGAATTATTTTAGGGGCCCTAAATGTACAATTTTATTAATGCAATCAGCCGTAGGGCCCCTGTTTCAAAAGAAGATCGTCTAAATTTGTAAAGTAACAAATAATGCTAGTTGGAAAACTTCCGGCCAGATGGCAGCACTGGGCTTAAGTTGAAGTTCGTAATGATTTCACGCAGTGCGTCGGAATTGTATCATCGTATCCAGTCACGAAATTGTACCATTAAGTTGGTCCTTTTAGGTCCCAGTGTACACGTAGCCCAGTTGTCTTCAAGATGGCCTCATATGTCGTATTCTTTTTGATTTTAAAATATGTTTTGAATGTTTCTGGTCTTCCATTCCCTGAACGTGTTGAAAATAATTATTTATATTTGTAACCCCCCCCCCCGCCTGTCACAGTTCATTTTGTACCCTTTTAAAGTTTGGATGTTTCTTTGTACCTTTGCGAAACTTAGATTATCGATATAAGTCGAAATTCCCGTTACATTAATCGATAATGAGTTGAAATGTAGCTTTTATAGAGGGCAGTCTATTCGCCTGTAGATTATCGATAGGAAAGTGAATTTCCGGTTTTATTAATCGATAATTTGAAGTCAGTTACGAGATTGGTTTATGGAAGTTTTGTTTTCTGTCGCTGAAAATCGTGAGATAACCGAACATTTCGTAATAGGTTAACAAAGCAGTCGTGTTGTATTAGGACTTCAGATGTCGTAAGGTCGAATCGTATATGAGAGAGTTGTTTCTTTGACAGCGCCGACTCGTCTGCTCAGGTTATGTACCATCAGACCAGAAATGTGTTAATGGTTTGTGAATCGATAAAGAATGCGGAATAATCGAGCATTGCTAATATAGACTACAGAAGGTAAATGGCCATACAGACGAAATGCTGGAAAACATAATTTAGGGTAGCAGTTTTTATGATCAAGATTTTAATATGAGTCTAGTAAATATGTTTATCTACAGTGAATTGAAGATTGAAGTCGTGTGCTTTTTCAAACTGATTTCCCGGCCCGAGTAAAATCAAGACAGACTTCGCCAACGTGACAGATACTTTATAGAGGTTAGTTTCGGTGAGACTCTTTGATTGTCAACCAATAATTTTTGTTTGTAACTGATACTATACGTCTATAAATTTGACGTTCATTACAAAGTTCTTGATTGTTAGAAGTTTCTAACTATGTGTAAGTTTCTGTGCCCTCCTGTCATGAAACTTGTTTGTAGGACTTTGTATATAATCCCGTACTTAATCGGTCGCTTAATATTTTAATCTTTTAAGCATCCTGCTTCTTACCGTTTGGTCATCTACAGAAAGTAGGAGCACGTGCGCGAGGTTTTAGTGTTCGGTTTCTCCGTTGTTTTACATTACATTTTTAATTCGACTGTTGATTTTAAATAATTGGATGTCGGTTCTAATTTTTGTACGTTATTTCTTCAGAAAATGCTTGAAGCGAAAGCATATCATTTAGATTGTCGCGTCCGGCCGTCTGTCCGCGCTATATCCAAAGTTACTGAACGGATTTTGATTAAATTTGGATTCTAGAATGTAAGCCAGATCTTGTTTGACGAATTTCATTTTTGGCTCGTATCGATTTAACACAACTCCTTATATAAAGTTGAAATCGAGCTTTATCGACTTTCTCAAAAATGCGCGCAACTTAATACTTAGAACTTTTAAGGTACGTAACATTTATTTGAAATATTGTTGTGGATATTGAACGAAATATAATTAAAATCAATTCCTGTCTGTAGTGTGGCTGGCTTTGTAACAACACGGCTTTCCAATAAATGAACATCAAAGCAAACGAGGAATGCACAACAGCAAAAAGAGGATTTGGAAAATATTTGTTGTCTGTTGAAGTGGCATTTCAAGAGGCTTCAGATGTAAACGATATTTGTGACTCAGTGCCTCCGACACAATGTCATTTTTTTTCCCAGTTTAAGCCCAACGCATGTGATGTCAATTTCTCAAAATCTCTGCTAAGTGCTTTGAAATTGAGCGAGCCAATCGACAGATTTACTGTAGTTGATGTATGACTCCATCTTGGTGCTGTACATTGTAAAAATGACTGATAATTTGAAACAAATTGAATGCAGCTAAGTTCTTCCTGTCTTGAACAATTTTAAATATTACGTACCTTCCACAAAATGAAGGACGAGAAGAATTTTTTCTTAGCTATTATTGCCTTAGACACCCTCTTTTTAAGCATTTTAAGCTATGAGAGAGAGAGAATCGAAATTTAGCATTCAGAAATCGAAAATCTATAAGTAATAGGCGAGCGAGTGAATTCGCTAGAATTGCTAGATCTACATTCAATTGGAAATGTTGAAAGAGTACTTTTAAAGCCGAAGCTCGTCTAAATATTTAAGCTCTCAGTCCGTACCGCGAAGAAAACACGACACTTCACCATTACCTAGATCAACTGGTTAACGCTGTTTACACTGAGAATCATACGAAAACCATATATAAAAAAAATATTTACTGATTGTTAAAATGTTGAAAGGAGTTCCGATAACATCGTAATGTAGACGAAACAGATTTCCCGTTCCGCTGTAGAATCGATGCTTCTCTTCTAAAACTTGGCATCTACAGCTAAAACCTGCTTTTAGGCGAGAAATATTCCTGTTAGCGCACGTGTTTGTGGTTCTAGTACAGCGCAGAAGTGCGTCGTTGCACTAACACGTGTTTAAAAGGTGATTTGCATTAAAGGAAGAACGAAGGGACAACAGAGCTGATGTAATTTAGGACGGAACTTGTCGGAAAGTCTGGGCATTAGCGGTGCTTTCATTATACTTTCGAAGGCGACAGCGTGATTTACGTCAGTGAACTCCTGCGGCAGCTTCTACGAGCGAGGGACGTTTTCCCCCTAAACCAAACATTCCGTAGGTTCCTGTAGGATTTTTTTTCCCTTCGTCATCTTTTTTATCTGTTCTTCGCGATTTCACGTTATTTCAGCAATGAATCTAGATCATTTTAGATTAAATTATTGCAACAGTGTAAATTTTCCGTCAATTGCTTATGCAAATCATTAAAATTAGTATATTTTATACCGTTAGCCCGTATATTACAGCGGCGTGTTTCATCCATACGTTACCATCTTCAAGCCCAAAAATTTCGTGAAAGTCACTCCGCTGGAACAAAAGATGAGATGTGATGCATTAAAAACATCAGGAGATTATTGATTTTCTACGCAACTATCAGCATTTCAAGGGGGGAAAACCCCTGTACTATGAAGTGCCTGCTTTAGGTGTTTCTAATTCGTGTTCAACACAGAGTTCACATACTGAAACAGAATTGTTTGTAAAAGCCGTAGCAATGGACATGTAGGTTTCAGACGAATTTTACTTTTAAAATACATCGTTAAACAACCCCCTTCCCGGGCGATCGTACTTGGGTGGAGTTTCCTCAGTGGGCCTTGCTTCTAATCCGGTCTTAGCCACAGGATTTCATGCATACGCGAGATGTACACATAAATTTAGTAGCAAATTCTATGGTAACAATCTGTTTGCTTTCCCTGCTCGTAAATACTCGTGTTTAATCGATGTTTGCTTGTTTATCTGTCATAATTTTAATGTTCTTTTCAGTATTAGCTACTTTACTCATCTCTGCGCACTAGTCCTTGAGGTTTCCGGATCACAATTTTGTTTATATTTTTCATTTCCCTCATTCTAGAGGAGGGATTTGTCGTGATATCGACACTTCTCTGGTGGGATTGAGGAAAACCACGAAGCACCTGAACTCGGGACCTCCCTAACATGAGGCAGTAGCCCCGACCATTTGATTACCACTTTCAGTTATGGTATTGACAGTGGCGATAATGGTGATGGTTGTGGTGGTTGTGGTAATAGTGATTCTGGTTGTTGGCAGCGCCTGACGGCGCGCGTTCTATAATATGTTTTTCCACCTCTCAGCGAACGGGATGGACGTAATCGGAGAGAGTATAGTTTGTGCCGACAACCGCTCACTGCCGAGGGCTCTGCGTTGCGACTTCAAGTGGGATTGTCTGGACGGAAGTGACGAGCAGAACTGTGGTAAGTGACAGACAACTCCGAACGAATCTGAAATTTAAGAATTAATTACACCCGTTGTCTCTCCTGCTTCGTTTCGGGAGGCCCCACGTTCAACTCTCTCGTCTACAGACCAGATGCCCTGCTCGAGGTTTTCCTTTGATTTCCTCAGTCTCTCCTGGCAAGTGAAGGGGTCGTACCTTAAATTAGGCCATAACCACATATATTATAAATATGAGTTGGAAAGGCTATTATGAATGGTGTATGAGTAAATATTTTTGTTAGTCGTCACTTTGAAAGTACCATTCTGGTAGATATGTTGAGGAAGATTACAAAAGACGTCAATAAATTTGGGCAATAAAAATTTTATACAGGCGTAACCTCTTCAGTGAGATACAAAATTAAGGATAATGATAATGATGGTAAAGCCTGTCTCTTGTCTCGTATTTATGGAGTGTTTGCAGTTTGTAGAATATGTTCCTTGAGCTTCTTTCGCAGAGCCTCGGGTATGCACAGAAGGAGAATACAGATGCAGAAATGGCCAGTGCGTGAACTTGACCCAGCGCTGTGACTTGCAGTTTGACTGCTGGGACAAGAGCGATGAATTGGACTGTGGTGAGTTCAGAACCGAAGAATAAGACATAAATTATGAGGTTTAAGACTTTCACTGTAGCGAGTATCAAGACGTCTGTGTTCTGGGATGTTGTGTCATGAAATCTGGTAGAATTTTGCTGACATATCTGAAACACGTCTGTTGTTTTTAAATATGTTTCTCCATATTGCCTTAATGTTTTGCCTTTACCATTGTCATCATTCTTATAAAAAGTAGACCTTGCCCCCAACAGATAATGAACCATGCCTTGAGGGTAAGAGAAAATGCTTTAATGGTGGGCAGTGCGTGGCCGAGTCCCTCTGGTGCGATTTCATCGTAGACTGTCCGGATGGTTCGGATGAGAGCAACTGCGGTGAGTGATCAGAAATGATATGTGCTGCTTTGAGGGTCTCTGTATTCCAGTCTAGGTGCATTTTACAAAAGTGTTAATATCTTCTCTGAAATCCGGAGTAACTGTTTTGAAGAATGTAACTTAGAGCAGTTCTTCCTCAAAATTCTAGACACACGTGCAAACGTATTTTTGAGTGTGTCTGGAGTTAAAGCTGGTAACTAATGCGCTATAAGACCCCTAGTACCCATTGGATAGGAAGTTGGGTAGACCTCACAGCTGGTCTGAATGCTGCGGCTTTTTTTTTGCAGGACTTCAGGCGAACAAATATGTACTGGTTGATTTCAATCTCAATCAAATTAGTGTGACTGTAAGAAGTAGCATCGTGGTTCTGATTTTTAAACGTAAATTTCAGTATTTTAATATGCCGCTTTGGTTTCCATAACCTACGTGTTCCTAAAATTCTGTTTGCCCTAATTCAGATTTGACGCTGCCAGTCTGTGGGCCAAATCAGTTCCAGTGTAACAACAGCCAGTGTATTGACGCTTCGCTTCGATGCTACAACTCTGGTAATCCTCGCTATGGTTGCGCAGATGGATCCCATCTCATCGGATGCAGTGAGTTGGTCATTTTTAGCAAATTTAACATCTTTCTTTACCTGAGGTCATGACCCTTGTTATTTGAAATTCGTGTTTCCTATATATGTTCTTCAGTTCTTATAATAACTCTTAGGGCAGGGTTTAAATAGCCGTCAGCCAATAATAAACAGCCTTTTTGTATCTTTAAGAGAATTGGACATGCCCACCAGATACTTTCAAGTGCCGAAATGGTCCTTGCCTCAATCAGTCTCTGGTGTGTGATGAAAATATTGACTGCCCCGGAACCTGGGTGGATGAAGATGGATGCTGTAAGTTGACGGTTTCGTTCTGTCAGATAGCAAGCCAGTGATGTAAACAGACTCGGATATATACAAGTAGCATTCTTATTTACACAAATTTAACATGCTCTGAATTTCAAAATGTTAATGAGAAGAAAAATAATTTTATTTATATATTACTTTTGCAAAATATGCTATGCCTATTTTATTTCCCAGGAATTTGTGTGTAATGCAAAGTCAGCAGCACTTATTGTAAAGCTGTTTCTTTGTAGTGTTTGCGTGCTCAAACGTGGAGCCGCGCTGTGAATGTCATGATATACACATTAACTGCACAAACCTCAGCCTGGATTGTGTTCCTCCTGACATTGAAGAGGAAATCACTTGGTTGTGAGTACGCCATCTTGTGAACTGTGATGTGTCTTTGTAAGACATTTCAGAGGAGGAGAGTGAGCGTACAGCTTAAGTTTAAGACAAATTAAGCTCCTTCATAATAGTGTCATATGCTAGTTACTTTTTCTATTAATTAACCCCTCGTAGCCTATCGCTTCCAACGCTGTATGAAAAAAGTAACAGTTGTCACATAACAGCTTCTGTTACCCAAATAAATTTCAAAGTTGTCTTAGAAACCTGTTTATAAGATTTGCTTATGAGTTGAGGACCAATATTTTGAACACACACGCACACTTTGGTAAGTTGTTATATTCTAATTTTCAACTTGCTTATTAATGTAGCTATGGTCCTAACTTCAGAATCAACATTCTGTAGTTTTTATGCATTATTCTGTTATTGAAACTGTTAATATGCTATGAGATGTGTTGTTGTTGTTGTTGTTGCCCCCCCCCCCCCCCAAGACCTTCCCTTCACAAAGTTTTAATTTTGAAATTTTAAGTGAGTCACTCCCTAACACTTGTTGTAAACTGATTATTTGTGGTTGTGTTGTAGATTTAATTGGTTTGGTTTTATTTTCTCTTTTAGTCATCTGGCAGATAATCTGATAAATTCCACTTTCTCCGAAGATAGTTTTGTGCATTTGGATCGTCTTCTATATCTGTGAGTTGTTGATTTGCTTTCTTAATTCTTCATGTTTGTAAGTCCTTACTAAAGTAGATATTTCTTATACTTGTGCGCATTCATTCCCTCAGCCCCTATGGAATAGAAATGAAGGATGTGCCGTTTTCCATTTGTTTGTTTACAGAGATCTACGAAACAATAGCATCTCGGGTATTCCGCCACTGGCTTTTCGCAACTTGTGGCGTCTGCTTACGCTAAATTTACAACACAACTGTATCAAGATATTAAGCAACAGCTCATTCTATGGACTCACCAACCTCAGTAACCTGTATGTATCACGTGCAAACTAACAAACAAACAAACAAATACTTGTCCACTGTTGGAAGCTTTGCACAATCAACTCTATAAAATTTCTGGAATATAATGATCATGTAAAAAGTGTTAAAAATTTGATATTTACATGTTTTGACATCTCTTCTGGAATTTTTGTATGGGAATAACAGATTTCAGGAGTCTGCATTCATAATCATATTATTTTTTTTTATCTTGTTTTATTTTTGCCCAAATTAATTTGTGCCTGGAAAGGGGTTGATCTTAGGAGTCAAGTTGTGATGATGGGAAGTAGATGGAAATGACTTGGTTATCATAACCATTGGCAAGCTTTGAGTTTAAGCTGTTGAACCTTCAAGTTATTCCATGAAAGACTTTGTTACTTAGTTACTTACTTACTCTGCTTTGTGTATATAACCCATTTTATTCATGTCTCCAGACACCTCCAAGGAAATGGTATTCGAATGCTTGAAGCCATGGCATTCTATGGGCTTTCATCTCTAATTTTGCTGTGAGTGCATCTCGTATAGAGTATGTTGTACTAATTCATGTGGACTTGTGTAATACATTCCAATTCGGCCGCTTCGCCATGTTTGATGTTACAGAGACCTCAGCTGGCAGAGGATCAACAACATTTCTCAGGGAGCTTTTGTTGGACTCAGGAGTCTCGTCGGACTGTAAGTAAACTGCGGATTCGGAAAGATTATTTACTCGTCCAAGTGTACAGAGAGAAGTTATGAAGTTAACGTGCATGTCATAAGTTACTATTTGTGTATAAGTACTGGTGATTGTAATGGAATATTATTTCTGAAGCAGTAATTCACTAAAATTATTTGTTATTTTAATAATTAACAAGAAATAGTTTATTAATATTGTAATTAATTAACAAGCCTAATGGATATTATGTTATAACTGCCTTATTTTCATTAATGTTTGTGTATGTGTTTTAAGTTTATATATGTATATAAATATATGGTTTGTATTCTGTACCAGATATTATTAAGATTATAAAATCAAGGAGTACAAGATAGATTGGCAGCTAAATTAACTGTGAATGTTTCCAATACATATTGTAATAAATCTACTTATATTTTTATAATTCACTTTTCAGTGACCTATCACACAATGAAATTTCATATCTGGTTGATGGAACATTCATCGGCATGCCACATTTATTATCTTTGTAAGTATATATACTAGTATACTTATCGTTGTATTATTCCCTGAAGATTTATCCAATCACTTTGAAGTCACGTAATACAGCGATCTTAGGATCCACATATTTAGCAACACAAATTTTTATAATGAGAGAGTGATACCATATTAAACAGTCTCAAAAAGGTTTATTTTCTATCCACAGGGAATCATATAACTGGTTATAACTTTTATCAATTAAAGGTAGATAGAATTATGTGTAATTATACTGAAGCTGGACTTCTAACACACACAAAATGAATTTAATATATGTAACTTATAGCTGTAAATTTGAAATATCAGCAACTGTCTTTATGATCTGTGTGATATAATGAGACCTGTGATTTTTAAGGTGTTACCAAGTTTAATTACTTTCTTGCGCCTTCTTTTTCCTAACAAAAATTTGGGACCCGCAGTGCTCAGGCACTTGAAGAACGGGTCGTTCCCAGTATCCCAGTATCTTTTTCCTGGCTTTCTCAGAATGAAATGAGTGCATATATTTCATTTACAATGATTTAGGCCCCATGTTTGAGATATTAATCTGAATGTTTCTTCTATCAGGGATCTGAGTAGCAATGCAATCAAAGTGATAAGCAGTAATGTGTTCCGGAGTGTAGCGTCCCTCAATAAGTTGTAAGTTATGCTTAATTTCAGTATCTTATCATGTGAATGCAATTAAATTATTAAAGCATTTTATCATTATGATAAAGGCAAGACTTCTTATAATGTGTGTAGTAGATTTGATTTTTCTACATTTTAAGGGTAACGGATGAATTCCGGTTCTGCTGCCTGGCGAGACACGTGGAAGTGTGTCTTCCTCTTCCTGATGAGTTCTCATCCTGTGAAGATCTGATGTCCAACCTGGTGTTGCGTATCTGTGTGTGGGTTTTGGGTGTGTTGGCCACACTCGGCAATATCTTGGTTATTGGTTGGCGCATGCGTTTCAAACATACCAATCAGGTGACAGAATAATTTAGGTGAAAGAAATAACTTATATTTACTGGGCAGTTATCAAAATCCACTTGCCGAAAACCATTCAGTGTGGTGCATACCAGTGTTCTTATATGAGACATTCAGAATCTTCTTGTGTGAAATCTCTAGAATTGACTAAAAATTTACCTGTTGTTTCATGTTATGGCAAAAGTGCTGATTTGACTATTTGTTTCTTGGTAGGTACATTCATTCCTGATCACAAATCTGGCTATCGGAGACATGTTCATGGGATCATACCTGCTTATAATTGCTGGGGTGGATGCACGATACCGTGGTGTGTACTTCATCCATGATTTGGCTTGGCGAAGCAGTGAGCTCTGCAACCTGGCAGGTTTTATCAGTACTTTCTCCAGTGAGCTGTCTGTTTTTACACTTACAGGTGAGTAAGCATAATGATCAGTGTCCCCTTTCAGCCCCAGAGGTCAATTTCATGAATTGGTAATTTGTGAATGGTACTGGTACGTGGATGACATAAAACAATAACTTTTTCTTTAATTTTCTTATTGTCTTCTCTTCCTTCCTGTTTTTTTTAATTTTTCTCTTTGTTCTCCTGCTTGTTTTTATCTTTCCCTTCTTGTCTTCCTCCATCTTCTCTTTCTGCTCCTTCTTCAATGTTCTGATGTGTATTCAGTGTCTAAAAGGACTATTAAGCACTTGGAGTAGTTCACACAAAAGTCAGAGAATAGTTTCATTCTGTAATGAGATGTTTGTCATTTATTAGATTCATGTTGTGCTAGGTGTATAGATGTATATTTCTTTACGAAAGTTTAGCCATTGATAAGGGCCGGCAACTCATCCAAGGAGTCTTGTTGAATGTCTAAAACGTTTGTCACTTCAGAATTAATTTAAAATACAAGAATTGGCTGTGTGGCGTAATCGGTGACAGTTGGAGTTCAAGAATTTGATAGATGTCTGTAATTTTACAATGTTTAGCTTCAGTCAATAATGATTTTTGCAAAATATTTGATACTTGCTGTTTGCCTTTTTCATTATGTGGATCGCTTGTTGTTATCGTGTGATGTTTGTTTTTGGTTGTCGAATTGTGAAGACTGAGGTATGTTCTTAATGGATATGTTCTGACAAGTACTCGTTCTCTTTGTATTGCGGCAGTCATTACACTAGACCGCTTTCTAGTCATCATCTTCCCATTCCGAGTGCGTCGTCTGGAGATGCCCAAGACGAGACTGCTGATGGCGCTGGGCTGGCTAGCAGCAGCTATTTTATCTGGTCTACCTCTCTTGCATATAGACTATTTTCAGTAAGTTCATTTACTGTTTCTATATTAAATGTCAATTACATTGAATATTGTTCATTATCTAACGTACAAATAGTATATGCTCTACTCTTGCATCAGGTGATTGTTGTTACACTGATGATATTTTCATTTTCAATATTAGTGGCACGGAACTCTTGTAAATTTGCCATGTAACAGAAGATGACAGTCAGAATTTATCCCAGAACTCTGTGCATAATACAGACGATAGGTACAGCCGCATCTGGATGCTGTCTGCGTGTGTTGTACATCATGCTCTTTGTATCTGTAACAGGAATTTCTATGGCAGATCTGGAGTTTGTCTGGCTCTCCACATAACACCTGAGAAACCCAGTGGATGGGAATATTCCGTGTTTGTGTTCCTCTGTGAGTACATTCTTAATTCAGATACATAAAAATAGATAGAATTGTTCCTTTGCTTAAGTACCAAATATTGTATGTATGACTCCATTAACTTTGACACTAAATAAGCAACAGTAGTCA